>JAXCLQ010049775.1:8868-19209 GCA_035584115.1 Cedrela odorata | reverse complement strand
AATGCTTAAATGAGGTTATAATGAATGTTTTTCATGCAGTTTATGTTGATATTGGGATAATTGTATAATTTGGTCTGTTAATGTGATTTCAATTGATATAAATGCTTGTAATGGCCGAGAAGGCCGAATGTGGATTATATGTTTTGAAAAACAACGTTTGAAAGTGTTAAGGCCGGGATGGTTGGGTTTTGGTTTTACTTGTATTAAACTTTGAATTAGAAATGAAATGTTTTTAATGCATGTATTTTGGTGATGTGAAGCCGTTAAGGCTGGATATTATGGTATGGCCAGTGTAGGCCAAGATATTTACTGTATATACAGGGTTGTAACCAATGGACGAATCTATGAGTGGCCGCAGATGTTACTAGTGCCACAGTGGGGCTGTATAAGGGAGGTTAAGCTATGGTAAGCCCACTACGAGCCGATGCGCATATGCACAGTTATGTAAACACCCTATGGAAAGTGTTGGTGACTTGATAAGGATCTCATAAAATTAATGGATATCGAGGACAATCACTCTATCGCCAAGTGACTACTCAGGGCTAACATCAGTGAGACATGCTTGTTTTACAAATGCATGTCTTGTATACATTAAATTATTTCACAATATTTAAGCAATGATTTATGTTTTACAAGAATGCATTGCATATGGTTTTAAGTATAACAAGCTCACTGATGGATTTCGACTTTACCTCGCCTAGGGTAACGGTCAAGATAATATGGCCAGTCCGTTATGGATATTTTAAATGGATGCAGACCCCCTTTCTCATTGTTTACAGTTATCAGTTATTCACGAAAATGAATATGTATGTATTTGAGCATATGTGAATAATAAATCCCAAAATCATGATTTAGAAATGTTTGTGCATGTATATATATCTATGTATGTATACATTCACTCACTGAGTATAGTTGTATACTCACCCTTCACCATTTCAGCTTTTAGACTAATAGCTTTAGTTCTCGCTGGACTGGTAATGGCAATAGAGTGCACTCGCCTCACTGGGTAGGTTTATCTTCCTTAACTCATAGTTATATATTTAGTTTACTGGATACGAGTTTTCTGGAGATGTAAATCTTTTTGAAATTTTGAGTTTTCCTAGAGATTTGTGTTATGATTGGAAATTGAAAAGAATTCGAACTCTAATGATTTTGTAACAACTTATTATTTTGTTCAACCCATGTAAAATATTTTTATTTGGTATTTATATTAATTATACATGTTGTGGATGAATTGATCACGGAGATTAATTCTTTGATATTGATAATCCCATGGATGAGAATTTATTATTATAATCTGTTTTCTATTTCTTGAGTAATTGATTTGATAGTCTTACAGGCTTTTGTGGTATATTGTGGATACAGAGGGTGTATCATAAGGGTCTGTGGCGATTGTCACATATGGACCCCAGAATCAGAGCGTGACATTAATTGCATAACTTTTTATTCATTGTCTATTTTTACAAAATAATTAACTTAATTATTTAGTTAATAAAGAAAAATAAAAATAAAAAATTAATGAAATGAATAAACTAGTTAATTATAAAAAAAATTTAAAAAAGGGGCTTGACCACAACAAAAATTTAATTATTTTTATATTCGTTTTTTAAAATTACAAATAAAAATTTATTTGTAATTTAAAAAATTGTGGTGTTTTTAGTTTTTTTTTTTTACATTTACAAAATTAGTAAAATAAAAAAAAAGAAAAAAAAAAAATCAATGCTCTGATCTAGTAGGCCTAAATATATATTTTTAATGAATTTTTTAAAATTTTTGTAAGTTGAAAATTTTTAAAAATAAAAAAGTGAAAAACAAAAAATTAACAAAAAAAAATTTCATATTGTATTTTATATTATGTATTTTGAAAAAAAAAACTTAATTATTTAGTTAATAAAGAAAATTAAAAATTAATGAAATAACTAAACTTGTTAATTATAAAAAATTTAGAAAATTAAAAAAGGGCCCCACCACAACAAAAATTTAATTGATTTCATATTTATTTTTTAAAATTACAAATAAAAATATTTATTTTTTTAAATAAGTGTTTAAATAAAAAATTATTTGTTTTAATAATTGTGATGGTTTTAAATTATTTTACATTTACAAAATTAGTAAAATAAAAATATAAATAAAAAAAACAAATTGGACTGTGCTCATGTTTTGGACCAGAGCACAGACTTGTGCTCAAGTCCAGGTCTGTCAGACCTAATTTTTTTATTTTTTATTTTTGTAAGTTAAAAAATAAAAAAAATCATAAAGAGAAAACGATAAATTAATAGAAAAAATTAATTTCACAATTTATTATATATTATGTATTTTTTTATAAAAATAAAAAACTTAATTATTTAGTTAATAAAGAAAATTTTAAATTATAAATAAAATTAAAGAATTAAAATAAAAAAGAAAAGAGGAAAAAAAGGTAGACCTGTGCTTGTGCACGAGCTCTGAGCACACACACTTTTTTACATTATTAAAACAAAACAAATCATTCTCACATATTTCTCAGCACTCCCAATTTCTTTCTTTTTTTCATCGGTGAATTACCTCCGACGACAATAAGTGAGTTTTATTATTTAAATTTTTAGCACTTGTTTTCATTATTATTATTTTTTTAAATTTGTAAGTTTTATTATTTAATTATTTTCTACTTATATTCATTATTATTTTTATATATATTTGTAAGTTTTATTCTTTAAATATTTAGCACTTGTATTTATTATTTTTCTTTTAAATTTGTAGTGAAGTTAATTTACGTGTGATATTTTGATTCACAATTTGGTGTAAGAATTTTAGAATTTGTTCAAAAAAGTGTTATGATCATAGTAAATGGTAAACTGAATATTTAGGAGAAGTTTGGAGTTGGGCAAAAATTGGGTGTTATATTGTATTATTTGTTCTTGGTGTTAGGTTAGGTTAGGCCGTAAGCAAACAAAGTGGACATGTTTGATTCACAAAATTGAAACAAAATTTGTTTAATAAAAAAAATAATAAATTATGCAATACTCAATTATTATTAATTAATAAGTACTACCGAATTACATATTAATAATTTGTTATATAAAAATTAATAATATGTGTTACGCTTTGTTTAGATACAAATTTTATCAGTATTTTGTTATTGTTTCTAATAATTTTTTTAAATTATTAGTAATTTAAAATTTGCTTTAAGTAAATTTTAAAATTAACTAATTATTTTTATTTTTTATTAATTGCAAGATATCCATTAAGTTAGTTTGTTTATGAATTAAATTTGTTTTGAAATTTCTACTAATTTAAATTTTGTAATAACTATTTTTTTGTTAATTTATGTATGAATTTGTATTAATTTAAACTTTTACCTAAATGATAATAATTTTTTAGTAAATTAAATAAATATAAATTATTTTGTAACCTTTCTAGTATGGCTGAGATTGTGCCGATTGGAGTTCATCACGGCGGATCATGGGTTACATTATTAGATGGTTCTGAGAATCACCATGGTGGAAGGGTTTGATTTTTACCCATTCCGAAGAACATCAAGTTCTAACAGTTATTATACATGATATATATGGATATTGTAGATGACTCTGGTGTAACTGCTTTTGTGAGGAGTATTGTGGTTACGGAGTTTAGACATCTCAATCCGTTGTACGTCACTACAGAGATGATAGTTACTGATGATCATGGCGTATTTGTACTCCTCATTTACAGCCTGTCAATTCGGATGTGTATGGACAATCATTTATTTCTTCTTGGGGGAGTAATTAATTTAACTAGGATTGCCATCATTCACCGACTCATGTTAATGCTATAAAGCCATCATGGAGACGTCATGAATATCCTACATTCCATAGATGATACTCTCCATGTCGGTACAATGAAGACCTTGTACGCGAATATTTTGATACTCAGCCGTGTGTGGAGGGCAAAGGCTTTAACATTCCACTCAATAGGAATTATTGTGACAAGGATAATGATGCGATGGTGAACTTGGGGTATGGACCAAATCAAAGAATCAGATTAACAGGATGTCATCTGAATATGTTAGATCTGTCCACTTCTTGTAGTTTGCCGTCAATTTTACCTTCCAATTCTTATTTGGTAGATGCATTGTCTAGTTTTACTTTTGATACCATAAGTGCTGACCAGATTTTCAATTCAAAGAAAGAGTTAAAAGATATATTACGAATGATGACACTGAGGAACCATTTCTAGTTCAAGGTTATTAAGTCCGTACTAAACTGGTTTGAGGCGAAATCTGTTGTTGACTAGTGTAAATGGCACATTCGAGCAACTAACACAAATGCAAATAACAAATATTGGTATGTTAAAAGGATTGAAACATGTCACACTTGTTGAAGCGACTAACTACAGCCTGACCATTGCCAAGTAAGCAACTGATTTATTTGTGAATATGTAATGGATAAGTTTCAAGATTCAAGTAGGATTTATACTCCAAATAGCATCAGAGATGACATACACTAAGAATTTAGAGTGGTTGTGTCCTACAGTAATGCCTGGCTAGCTAGAGAAGAAACACATGCATTGGCCTGCGGGGATCCATCCAAGTCATTTCAATTACTCCTACGTTTCTGCCATGTTTTGGTACAAAAAAATCCTGGCACAATAACACACATACAAACCGATGATAACGACCATTTCATGTACTTCTTCATGGCGCTTGGCCCTTCTGTGCGTGGTTTTATTTATCAATCCGTCCCATGGTTGCCATTGACGAGACGTTTTTAAATAGTACATATCGAGGGGACCATATTTGTAGCTACGACACTTAACGGAATTGACCATATTTATCCTCTTGTATTTGGAATGGGAGACTCTAAAAATGATGTATTTTGGGAGTGGTTCTTAATAAAACTAGGAGATGCACTTGGATTAGTGACCGATTTGGTGTTTGAGCAGTGTTTCTCAAGCATACCACGGTTTCTGCTCCTACCATATTGAAGGAAACCTCAAATCAAAATGCAAATTGAAATACCGTAAGAAAGATGTTTTCCTTATGGGCTATTATTTTACTGCAAAAGCATATATGTTTAACGAGTTTGAGAAAATGATGTCTAGTTTCATAGGTAGGCCAGGTGTCATTTTTCAGTTCGATGGTATGACATAATGACTATAAACATTGCAGAGAGTATTAATGCATTGTTGAAGGATGCGCGTACTCTTTCAATTGTGGCTTTAGCGAATTGGATACGGTTAATGTTGCAACGTTGGTTTTACGAGAGGAGAGAAAAGGCTGCAAAATTTTATGAAGACGCCCTCACCGAAGCGGTAGCTGATCAAATTAAAGAAAAAGATGGTGCATCTCCTATACTTTCAATGTTTCCAGTTTCTCGATATGAGTATGAAGTAAAAGGCAGATGAGAAGATGTTGTGGTCGATCTAAGCACAAGGATAAGCCAATGTAGGCGCTTTGACTTGCGATAATTGTCTTGTGCCTATGCACTAGCTACTGTTCGATATATTAAAGGCTGGTACAGTGGCTTCTGGTCAATGTACTATAAGAATGACACATTCTTGGTTACATATGCTAAGGACATTCATCCAGTCGGAGACCAGAGTTTCTGGAATGTTCCACTCGAGATCTAATCTATTGTTATCGAATCGTTGATAGGCCGCATACCAACAAGTCAACCTTGAAATCAATACATCTCATCCACAGGAGAGGAGGTGGTCATGAGAAGATGTTCTTGATGCAAACAATGCTGACATAATCGTTTAACATGCAAAAATCCGTTGTATCAAGAATAGACTAAGTGATTATGTGTTATTTTTTAACCATGTACACATTTTTTAAGTTGCACGGAGTTATTGTGTAATATCTTACAGTGTAATAATATTGAAATTAACGATTTAATGATGTAATGTTGACTTTTATATTTTGTTCTAACTTATTTACGGAGTGGTTATATATGATTACATGATTTAATGATAGTATTTTACAAACTATTTATTTTGTTTAACTTACTAAATTAATTCAAAATGCATGTGATATATAATAATAAACTACAGTGTACAAAACAATATAAATACAAGATGTTAATGTATGCGTCTCTTAAATAAATCGAGAGCTATCTTTATCAAAAAAATGGACCATGGGTGGAATTAAAATCCCACTGTCTTCCTAACATAACTTATAAACTTACATATCCACTGTCTTCTTAACATAACTTATAAACTTACATATAAAAATCCCATAGTCAGCACTCTCCTTTTTCTGACGGGGTACATTCGTCAGTTTCAAATACACAAATGGCCCACCTGTATTAAGCTATTCCGACCTGCTACCATACACCCTACATGTGTGCATCATGTGAGGTAACAACTCACATAATGGCTACAATGTCTCACCCATCTCCCAGTCAGATTGGCCCAACGACGCAGAATTGTACACAGATATCAGTTGACCGCCTAAGTCAACAGTGCATGCAACCCAATGGTCACCACATACCAAAGTTGGAGTGAAAACATAGTCAATTGCGGCCCATGCTCTTCTCACGCCATCTGTGTTGCCTCTCACATGTTCTTCTAAATCTAGTCCTGGTGAAAAACTACCCATCGATATTGCCCCTTTAAGCATTTTTCCTCGTGCGTAATATAATTTGGATTGTATAATTAATAGGACACCAAATTCAATGTAACTCAAAATTTACATGATATTTGCCAATGTAACAAAAATTGACAACGTCATACACATATATAAATACGATAGTGCAACGATCTAGTCTTGTATCAGTATGCTGAGGCACACCTGCTGTTGATGCGCGAGCAAATATAAATACTCGTCAATGTGCTGTAAAAAAAAAATTTAGTTAGATGCTGAATATCACATTGTTATACGTTAATAATATATTAGTCACTTATAATATCCTCTAACCATGCATTGGGATTTGAGATATCACGGAGCTATTGTGGTGTCAATGTCATCGACCGAGTCTTAATATACTCCTTTAAGTCTTTAATTCACTGTAGATACTCAACCTATAACTCATCTGGATATGGCCCCAAAAGATCGATACTCAGGTTTGATGAATATCAGGATAGTGGCTTGATGGAAAGGCCTTCACGACTTCTTTTATTTGGATTTGTGTATGGATTTCGATTATACAAACCCTTTCTCAATGTCCGACTAAACCTACTCTCCTCGCGAACAGGTGGACATCCGCGAAGTATCTTCACCTATGCTTCACTTGAAACCCTAGGCAGATCGTCTGTTTACAACATTAAAAATATTCTACATTAAAACTAAACACTTATATATAGACGTGCATAAAATAATACCACTGCAATATAATTAAAGTCATTATCATTGCCTGTATGGGTGAACTGGTGGGTGACAAATGCAGCTGAGTGGGCCCGGTGGCTGAGTGGACAACAGCAACATCGTGTAAAGATCACCAATCATTGCGGTTACCTGATCGAAGAGGTTCCTACACTCCTTCCTAAAAGACGACATATCTGCAGTCAATATTCAACCTTTTCTTTAACCCATGCCAAATAATCGTTATATCAACTGAATGCGTCCATACACTGTTGATTGTAGTCCTAGGCATCGCAAGTCAATGCATCAACCTTTCTACAACCTGTGCCATATAATCACCATGTAGATAGAAGTTATCTATACACTGCTGACTGTAAGCTTGCACATTAGCAGTCAACGTATCAAAGTGATTCATCACACTCATCCTAAAATTATCATAGTCAAACGATTTTTGCATCTCTGAAGGATGAAAATATGTGGACAATGCATGTGGAAAATGCCCCAATGATGCAAATGACAAATGAGGTGGCTAATAATAAGTCGGTTGTGCAAGTGAATAATGAGCCAGCAGGTCAGAAGAATAATGAGTCGGCGAGAATAATATGCCGACGGGTTGAGAGAATAATAAGCCTATAGGGTGGGCCAATAATGCCACGGTGGTACAGGCGAATAATGTGGTTGCAAAGGTGAAAACTGCAATAGAACCGTGTTTGTATCATATAGCGGCAGTAGCTGTGGGTAATCTGTCGATGAACGTGAAACGACGTCAAAGGGGCAGCCTGCATCAGTTTATCGTATATGTCTCAAATGTCAATGCAATCTATTAAATTGTCAAATAACAAATAAGGGTATTTCAAAATACAAACCTGGGATGCGAGTGTTCTATTTCTTGCTGCAGTACCAATAGCGCCACGTGCAAAGTGACGATGTACAGAGAGAGGTTTGGGTTTGGTAACTTATGTCCTGGAAACTAAATTATCTCCGTACTCGCCCTGTGGTTCAAAGATATGAAACAACTCAAAGATGTCTGAATTCGTCATCTTGGCTAGCTCCAGCTCCAATAGGGAGTACACGAACGAGCTGAAACCTCATGGAAAAAAATAATGTTGGTTATATGTGGTTTAAATTGTTTACATTATTTTAGTATGAAAATTTTACCTTCAACTGAGAGAATAAATGCGAACGTACGATTTGCAGACTAATATGACCCTTCTTTGTTCGCCAATACAAGATCCGTGGGATGTCATTATTTACTTTTTCTACCAAATAATTATACAAGCTAGGCACAGACTCATATATTCATACCTACATTGTAATGAGAAATAAATAATATTAAAAACAACACAAATACATGTGAATTGAAAAATAACTGTAATTATATCTTATAAATACCTGAAATACAATAGATATCCCAACAATATTAGACTTCCCCCTAAAAGTCTGACCCACCTCGGTTAATCTTATCGCATCCTTCTAATACTTGATGTATTGACTTACGATGACATGGCGCAATGACACTACTGTGTATTGGAATACAACAGATCCCTATGGATATTGATTAAATTCAGCCAGGTATTTTGTCATACACAATAACTAAAAATCAGTTCGAACGCGGCGTCCTTGACCAATCAAGAACCGTTCATACATGTAAAACAACGACAAGCATACCGCTTCCTGGACAGGTATCTTATCAAAATCAAGCTGGTCATAGACCGACTCAATGTCGTTCAACGTAATGGGCCCATCGATATAGCCAAAATGCTCTCTGTACAATCGTGTGCCCTAAGGTTGATTTACAACAAGATAATCTCCACAACGCAAGCCAGTAATTAATCCAAATTTCGTGCGTGAAAAATGAATTACCTACCTCTCAACGTGAAATCACATATCATTGCTTTCCTCCATATTTACTTCATGCAACAACATATAATGCATGAAAATAGGTGAATGATGTAAGCTTTTGAGGAACATAAATTGCTCAAAACAAAATTGTCTGAATATATCAACTTACGCCACTGTTAATTTCTTTCTGATATGGTCTATCACCCAAAATCGAGATAAACAGGTCTCCTCGCCATGAAAGTAGTCAGATATTGGAATCTTCAACTGTAGTTGTTCGACCATTTATATCTGAATAAATTGCGCCGATAAGAAGTTAATTTTAAGATAACTTATAACTTCATAAATTTTTATACACATACATGGAAATTTGTACTAAAAAATGAGATATGTTGAAAAATTATTAATACTAAAATACAATTTTTTAGAAAAAAGTTTTCTACTAACAGCTTATACTAAATAATTTTTTCAAAAATAATAAATAGTTAAATTTTCTAATAAAATTTATATATAAAATATTTATATTAAAACAATTTTTTTTAAAAAAAGAACAGTTAATCTTATAAATAATATTTTTCTACTACATATATTTTTTTAAGTAACTAAATAAAACAATTCTACCTAAATAAATATATAAATTTATATTTATTACTATACTACAATTTATTCTACCAAAATAAATAAATATATTTATATTTATTATTATACTACATATTTATTCTACTTATATATATATATATTTACTATATTTCAATTTATTCTACCTAAATATATATATATATATATTTATTATTATACTATATATTTATTCTACTTATATATATTTACTATATTTCAATTTATTCTACCTAAATATATATATATATATATATTTATTATTGTACTACAATTTATTCTACGTATATATATATATACACTATATTTCATTTTATTCTACCTAAAAAATATATATATATAAATTTATATTTATTACTATACTACAATAATTTATTCTACCACAATAAATTTATATATATATATATATATATTTACATATACTACAATTTGTTAAAAAAAAAAAAACCAAAAAATTTACAAGATAATTGGCATCTATTTAAAAACTATTACTAACAAATATTCACTTCTAATTTTCTTAAAAGAAATTTAAATTTTTTAATAACTACTAGCAATAAGCTTACATTTTATGTTGCTAGAAAATTTATAGGCGGAAAATTGGTTGCTGAAAATTTTCTTGGCCAAAATTT
>JAXCLQ010049764.1:0-19220 GCA_035584115.1 Cedrela odorata | reverse complement strand
ATTACATATACATTACTAAATTAGGCCCAAAACATATATATATATATATATATATATACATATATTCTTAGCCCACTTAGATTTTATTTTAATTCATAATCCAAAATTCCAAAAATAAACTTGTTAACCATAAAATTCCCCTTTCATGTCTACCACATTTTTTCCAAACTTACAAAACTAGGCTCATAAATCTACAAAAGAAATCACAGGTGTTACATCAAGTGCTGATCATAGACAACAAAAAGTAATTTGAAAACTCGAGCTTCAGGGAATTTTGTGCGAATTTTCAATTGACCTTATGTTCGTAACACTTGCTCATCCAAAAGCCAATGGACAAGTGGAAGCTGTGAACAAAGTTATTAAGAAGGCATTCAAGAAGAAGCTCAATAAGCACAAAGGTGTATGGATTGATAAGCTTCCCGATGTTATTTGGGCCTACAAGATCACCCCAAAGATGGCCATCGGCAAGACTCCTTACAGTCTAACCTTTAGATGTGAAGCAGTAATTCCTGTTGAAGTCAATGTACTAACTTTCCAAGTCGAAGACTGGGTCCGAAAACAGGTTACCTTGAACACCAAAGTGCTAGAAGAAGGTGTTTTTGGGGCTAATTGGGAAGGATCATATAAAGTCATCCAAATTCTGAGACCTGGAGTTTACAAATTAAAATCTCAGAATAGAAGCAGGGTTAAGAAACCCTAGAACATCAAACAATTGAAGTTGTACTACCCTTGAGATTATCAAAGATTTGTAAAATCTTTTCTGCCCTAGAAATAAATAAAGCTATTATTTTTCACCAAAGACTTCTGAAAGACAAGTTGATGAATAGATGACTCTAAGCCAAGGGGTAAAGAATTATGAAATCTGGGGTAATACTATTCACAGCTCAAACAAACCCTGAGCATGACCTCAGAATGCATAAGAGTACAATGGTTCCCGTATAATTAATTTCTCAAACATCTCGGGTTAATACTATCCAAAAACCCGAATATGAGTGACATGGTTCCCAGATGTTTATTTTTCAAATATCAAAGGGTAATATTATCCAAAACTCAAATATGGGTGACATAATTCCCAGATGTCTATCTTTCAAACATCTTAGGGTAATATTATCCAAAAACTCGAATATGGGTGATTTGGTTACTAGATATCTATTTTTCAAACATCTACAGGTAATATTATCTAAAAACTCGAATATGGGTGATATGGTCTTCAGATGCTTATCTCTTATTCGTCTATGGAGTAATATGACCCACAACTTGAATAAGCCTTAAGGCTAACCTTAGGACATACAAGAGCAAAAGTATTTCATAGAGGATTAAGTTCTCTATTCATCTTAGGGTAACACCATTTATAAGCTCAAATAAACCCTAAGCATCACCTCAAGAAGCATAAGAGCAAAATGGTTCCTAGATGATTAAGTCTTATATTTGTCTAAGAGTAATATTATCCAGCTCG
Source organism: Cedrela odorata (assembly GCA_035584115.1). Lineage (NCBI taxonomy): Eukaryota > Viridiplantae > Streptophyta > Magnoliopsida > Sapindales > Meliaceae > Cedrela > Cedrela odorata. The sequence continues at coordinate 17,764 of JAXCLQ010049764.1, read as the reverse complement.
AATAAGTCTTGAGTATAATCTCATGACATACAAGAATGAAAAGGGCTCTTATATGATCGGTTCTTATATTCATAGCCCGAATAAGCCCTGATCGTAGTCTCAGGACATATAAGGTCAGGATGATTCTCGAAAAATTATGTTCATCCTTCGTGTAAGAGTAATAACATCCAAAGCTCAAGCGAGTCCTAAAAGTGAAAGTAAGAAGTAAGTGGGTGAATGGTTCCCTAATAACTACAGTCAAGGAATTAAAGTCAAGACAATAATATCTGAAGTTTATTAAAACCTTAAAGTTAGGTTATAATAACAACATAGGTGGTTCTTACTTGAAGATATTCTCTCTGGAACGAAGAGATTAGAAGGATGATTTCAAACACAAATTATGTGTTATCAATTCAACTAAGTTCAGGTCAGATTACTCTTTGAGGCATTATCAATTTTGATAACATTTAAATTCTGTAAATTAAATTAAGTACTGAGTATTAAAAGAGTAAAGAAGTAAAATAACATAGAAATCTATAAATCAAAAGTACTCTATTAATGAGTGTACACAGTTCCTTATAAAAAAAAAGAGAGAAAGAGAATAAACTAAGTCTACGATTTAATTGGTTGGGTTGGTTGAAGGGTTGGCTTGATATGAAGGAACAGTGGTCGGTTTGGCAGAAGTGGCTTTAGTCGCCTTAGTAGAAATGACCTCGATGGGCTCAGCAGAAGGCTCCTCTATCTATTTAACGGGATGAATGAAGGCAGTCTTTATGTTGGCTTGAGCATCCCCCTCAGGAAGAAGATAAGCTGAAGAGTCCTTATTAGAGCGTGGAGGCTTATGCCCTAAAGCTTTATATAGCTAGGCTAGGGTTAGGTCTAGAAATTGGTTTTGGAACATTTCACAAGTTAGGTTAATTCCCACATTGACCCGCTTGCGAATAAGGGCATCCATTGCCCCCTTAACCTTTTCAATCTTCTTGCATAGGAGCACGTATCTCTTTCTTTTAGCGTCTAAACTTTACCTTAACTCTTGACACTTCTTCTCAAACTCCTAGCAGAGTCTCTGGCAGTCCTCCCTCAATCAGTTTAGCTCAGATTCGAACGTGCTCACCCTCTTGTTAGACTCGGCATGAGAAGACTCAGTCGTGGCCACCCTGATTTAGAGCTTCTCTATCTTCCGAGCCCACCTTGCCTTTTTAGAGTCAAACTTGGTCCTTTCTAAAACCAAGTCTCTCTCCACCCTTTTAGCCATTTTAGTAAATTTCGACGCCCTTGTGGTAGCATTCTTAAGGATGTCTCAGAATAACACGGCCACATATTAAAGTTGCATCATTCAAACACAAAAGTGAGCAGAAGTCAGAAATAAAAGGAATATCTTCTCTTCTAGAAACAAAATAAAGTTAAACTCACTCAGCTTAGCCATCTTACTGAAAAATCTAAAAGTTCTAGACTCGAGGTATTTGTAAGAGCCTCGGAATATCTAGGAATGATCTCTATAGCCTGCTAGTTGATGCAAGGGAGAAAGTGGGTGAAGAATTCCCTCTTGTCCTCCGGAAGGTCTTCTGAAAGAAGTTGGGGCGTCTCGGCGGTCTCCTTAGTTACTTGCCCAGAAGATCCCTTCTTCTTCTGAGGCCCATTACTCTCAACCTCCGCAAGAACTCTCTTCTTACCCTTTCCTTTATCTACCTTGAGGGTTGGAGGAGGTGGCCTGTCACCTTGAACTATAACTGCCATGTTAGGAGTTGGAGCTCTACCAGAACTGAAAGGCCTAGCAACACTAGATGAAGTTGATGCCTCAGCTAAGCCCTTAGGAATAGAAGACTTGACCTCGGTCTTTAGAGCTTGATGAGCCTTCTCGACCTTTTTACCCTTAGCCAATTGCCTCAGCACCTCAAGAGGGTTCGACACAGACTTCTTTGGGGCCATATCTCCTGCGAAAGAGATGACACCGAGGTCAAATAATATCATTCAACATACAGGGAAGAGGAAGAATAAGACACTTACCAGTTTGAGCCTTTTTTGAAGTCAACTGGCTCTTAGACACACAAATATTTACAAGACCTAATGAAATTAGGTCGGCGTCAGAAAGAAGAGATCTCTGGCTAGATGTTGAGGATCTACCCATCTCATATCTCTCTAAACTCTGAGAATTCAGCTCAAGCAACTCACTCTAGGTGATTGCATCCCCAAACAGTCTAGGCACCTAGATGTTATGGTTAGGGTTCCAATCACCACCAACGAAGATCCACTTGTTCTTCCAGTCTTTATTGCTAGTTATGGGGTTTTGTTGTTTGGGTCAGTTTTGAAGAAAGTACCACTCAGGGTTCTTTATTGGGTTTCTTTTCAAGAGATACATATACTCAATTTCTTTAATTGAGGGAATAAAGTTGGAGATCTAACTTCACAAAACAAATAGGCCCGACAAAATCCTCTAACTGTTCAGATTCAGTTGGTAGGGCATAATGTTTAAAGACTCGAAGACTTTGGTAAAGTATTCTTGAAAGGGAAGCCTGACCCTGAGGTGAAATAGCTATTCGTTAAAGGAGATTTCTCCTTCATGAGGATAGCCAAGAAGCTCATCCTCCTTAGAGACCCTAAGATAAATCCCCTTAAGGATGTTGTAACACCAAGTAAGTCTCTAAGTTCGACTCTATAGTAGAGTAAGGGAACTAATCCGCCTTCAAGGGTGTTAAGTCCTTTATCCCTGGGATATGAGGAGGAACAGAGACAACCACTAATTCTTTGGAGTTGTTTCCTCTGGGAGCAGCCTCATTCACTTGAAATAGACCTCATCTTTGTTCGCAAGGAAGAAAAACAAACAAGAAATCAAAAGTTACCTCGGGTCATCAATAACTCACAAGATATTTACCTAAGGTCTCTAACACTAAAAGCCCATCTAACATTTGCCTCAATCAATCAAAAATACTAAAAATCCAACAAAATAAAAAATTGCAAGGTGTAACGTAAACTTACTATTTTTTTATTAAAGAAGACGAGAAGCTTGGAATCCTTGCTTAAAAGTCAAAGTTTTGATATTGTTAAAATTGCTTGAAATGCGAAGGAAATGACAATGTGAAGTGAAGACAAAGAGAATGAAAGAATGAAATGAGAGGCATTTAAAGAAGTAGAGGAACCCCAATCATAGATATAAAGGATAGATCAAGGGACGAAATGGTACCACGTCAGATGAAAAGTTAAGATGATGTTCTTCATAAATGTAAAAGAAGGTGGCCATCATGAGGGCCAGCAGGATCTCTTGGGGTCTGAAATATCGTGATCCTAGGAGCCAACTACAAGTTGCCACGTGGATGAAAACTGACAGATTTCAAGTTGGGCATTTAAGTTTGGCGGACAGACGCTTCTTTCCAAGTTGAAACTTTTAGTTTTTGTTAAAAACAATTATTTTTTTTACCAAAACTAGGGGGCTTGATGTTGGGGATATAGCTTGAGGCATGACTAAAGCCCAATAAGCTGTGAGCCCAAGCTAAAATCTTACAAAGGACGAAAGAAGAACCTTAGGCCTAGCCCAACTTTAGAGACACAGCCTAGGGGACAACAAAGAGTCGAGGTGTAATGAGGGACGAGACCTCCCAAAGATAGATGAAAGGCCTTAGTTTTGATTATTAATTCTGAGACCCTCTATGAAGGTCTTGGGTACAGCTGATAAAATTTTTAGATATGCAACATAAGAGATTCGTCTTAGATGGATAAAGAAGTCTCAAACAAAGATTTCCGAGACCTCTCAAGAATTACGTATCAAGAGAAGATTTATTTATTTCCCAAATTCTTTCTGAATTCTTCCATAATAAGGATCCTTAGCATGGTGAATGTATTCTGCAAGTAGGGCTTATTTCATAATGAGAATCCTATGCCTAGTGGATGTATTTTGCAAGAAAAGCTAAAAATCCAACAAAATCTGGAAAACTTATGCTTATTAAATGGAATCTCTTTGATTCTCTCATAATGAGATCCTTATTTCAAGATTCTATAAAATTCTACTAAAATTGAGAGACTTAAAGCAACCTATAAAAAGAGGTTAAGGACAATCAGGTACGAGTAGTAAAAAATTCTAGGCTAGACTCGATAACTAAATTTCAAGTTTAGAGCAAATATCATCTTGGTCATTTTCTTTTCTTTCTCACTTTACAAAGAAAAATCCTGATTTAAACATCGAAGGCTTTTCACCGGACAATTAGCTTTTACCTCTTAACTTTTGTTGTGATCGTAGGTTAAAACAATCAGTCAAGCAAAGGAGAAGAAGATCGTTGCTGGTACATAGAGTCTACAGAAGGAGTTTTACTGCATTAATAGTATTTTTGCATGATATTTGAATAAAAGAGCTTGCAAATCTTTTTATGTTTCCGAAAATAAGGAAACTTATGCATAGATTATGGATGACATTACTTATCGAGTTAACGGCTTACCCCTTGTCATTTACTTTTTGCAGAAAAAATCGTTTAGATTAGTAAGTATGTTGGCTTGATTTGGAAGATAGCTTTGAAAATTTTATTTGTATCTGTTATAAACTATGAAATATTTTGTAATGCGTTTATCGCATTCTTGGTATTGTTTCTTGGAGTTATTTTGGAATTTTCTTTTAGTTTGATTAAATTATGATTATTTGAGCAGATTTAAGATTTTGGTTTAGTAGTAATTTTTAATAAAGAAGTTCTTTTAAAAAAATAATTATAATAGTGAGATTTAGTGCATGTATATGAAATTGTGTGCCTTAATTCAGCATGTGTGATACTTGTTGAATTTGGTGTGTTACATTACAACTTAAGAATATAAAATTTGTTAGTTTGTCTCTGTTTTCTGTAAGGATGAGCAAGCGGTATAAGGTTGATGAAGTACTTCTTAAAGACTTACAACCACCCTTGAGTTTAAAGGAATTAGTGATAAATGGCTAGAGAGGCACTAATGTTTCCTCCAGTTGGACGATGTCATTAACCAATGTTAGGCATTTAGTTATCTTCAATTTCAGGGACTGTAAGCATTTCCCACCTTGGGGAAAATTGCCTTCCCTTAAAACACTTGAAATATCGAATATGCTTAGTATGAAAATAGTTGGTAATGAACTTCAGGGAATAGAAAGTGATCTTGGCTCATCTTTATCTTCATCAGTAATTGTCTTTCCCAAATTGAAATCGCTTCAAATTTCGGATATGATTGAATTGAAAGAGTGGGATAATGTGAAGGGAGATAAATGTATTACAGTCATGCCGTCTTTCTTACTTAAAAATTTCTAACTGCTTCAAATTGAAGGCACAGCCCGACTACCTTCCCAGATGACAACACTACAGAGATTGTAGATTTCGCTATGTCCTATTTTAGAAGAACCGCCTTTTCTAAATTATGGAATACAAGGGAAGGAGAAAAAGATATTACAATCATGCCACATCTTTCTTGTGTGACAATTCATTTTTGCCACGAATTAAAGGCACTGCCGGACCACCTCCTTGAGTCGACAACACTGCAGATATTGGATATTTGGAAATGTCAAATTCTAGAACAACGTTACAAGAAGGGAACTAGAGAGGATTGGTCTAAGATATCTCACATTTCTAACATCAAAATGCATTAAGGGGATGTATAAACACGTACTCGTTGAATTCTCTAACAGTTGCAATGACTACCACTCTCAGATAATTTCTTTAGTTACTCCTTTTTCATTAACTATTTGTAATCATACTAAGAAGTAGAATTTTTTTTAATGAATTTCCTCGTATGATATGGTCAGGAATAAGTAATATCCTTTGTACCTATGCTAGACAATTTTTCAACCATGACTTCCATTTTCAGCAACCAAATATTTGTTTAATCATTTTGCAATTTTTGTTGGCATAAGCAGAAATGTTATCATGATCAACTTTTCCCAATCTGGTTGTTGCTAAGTATGTCTAATGTTGATACGTGGAAAAGGTAGTTGGCTATTCGTATCTTATATGTACACTTCTGTGCATATTTCCTATGATCTTGCTAATTGTAGTAGATACTTGATTCCCGTAACACACAAGAATCAGTATTCTCAAAAAATGAGGGATGACTAAAACTTGGCAAAATAAGTTTCTTTTACATTCCCTTTTGTTCCACCAAATAGAACATGTGTGTGTGTGTGTCACGTTGCCTAGATTGTGATCGAGTGGCGGGTTTATGAACGGGTAGGGTGCAAGGATTTCCCTTACATAACCTGCCTATGGTGTGAATTTTTTATAGGATAATTGGAGGGATCCAAGACCTCCTTGAATTGGTTTAATTCGAGAAAAACCACAACTCCTAATCAATAAAAGATTAAAGATAAAACTTAGTTGATAATCTTTATTCATGGTCTTAAGCTATTAAATAGCCAAACAACTTTTACAAGAATAGGCAACATCTTCTTCTTAAGGAAAATAAAAATACGTACGCATAATTTAAGGTTGAATTTATTTAAAAGGAAAGAACAACAAATCAACAAATTTAAATGCAGCTGTCAGGCCGAATTTATCTCCTAGTCTCCACATTTAACCAGGTTTACTTAGTCCCTAACAACTCCTCCCTCCTTAAAAATTTTCCTTGTCCTCAAGGACAAAATGTTTTTTGAAATCTTTTAGATTCTCCCAAGTGGCTTCTAAGGGTGAGAGATTTTGCCAAAGAACAAGAACTTCTGCTACTCCCTTTTTTATGTGTGTTTCTAAAATGGCTTGAGGTAGAGGATGTGGGGAGGACTCTTTGGGTAGGTCGGGTAGTGTGGGAGAAATAATATCTTGATCCCCAATCATTTTTTTTAAGAGTAAAATGTGAAAAACTGGATGAAGTTTGGACTTTAAAGGAAGTTCTAATTTGTAGGCAACAACTTCAATTTTGGATAAAATTTTAAATGGATCCAAAAATTTGGGGTTGAGCTTGAGATTCTTTCGTTGAGCTAATGTTAGCTGTCAGTATGGGCGTAATTTAAGGTAAACATAATCGCCCACTTGGAAATTCCTCTCTGTGTGCTTCTCATCATAGAATTTTTTTCATTCTTTCTTGGGCAATCTTCAAATTAGCTCTTGCATCTCTAACCACCACATTCCTTTCAAGTAGAAATTTTTCAACTGACTCCAGCTGTGAGGTGCCATGCACATAGGTGAGTAAAGTGGGGGGTTCTCGGCCATAGACAATTTCAAAAGGGGTTTTTTTTCGTGGAAGAGTGGATGCTTGTATTGTAATAATATTCTACCCATGGAAGCCAAATCATCCACTCCTTCAGCTTGTTGCTAGTAAAGCACCTTAAATACATTTCCAAAGTCTTGTTAATCGCCTCTGTTTGCCCATCTGTTTTCGGGTGATATGCCGAGCTAAAATTGAATTTAATTCAATTCAATAAAAATAAATTTTTCCAAAAAGAACTAGTGAACATTGGATCACAATCACACACAATGGATTCAGGCATGCCATGAAGCTTGAATACATGTTCGAAAAATATTTGAGCAATGGTTATGGCTGTGTAAGGGTGTTTAATGGTAATGAAATGACTATATTTGGACAAGCGATCCACAACTACAAAAATAATGGAGTTACCTCTAGAGTTAGTTAAGCCATCCATAAAATCCATCGATATGTTAGTCTACACATGTCTTGGAATGGGAAGATGACTTAAGAGGCCGGCAGGTTTGGCATGATCCACTTTATTCTTTTGGCAAATCTCGCATTCTTGGATAAATTTCCTCACATGTTGTCTCATCCCTTTCCAATAAAATACCGATTTAACCCTGTGAAGAGTTTTATGAAGGCCTTCATGTGAGTTTGAATGAAATTCCTTAATTATAGGAATTATGAGATTAGAAGATGGAAGGAGAAAAATACGCTTCTTAAAAAAAATAACTCCTTCCTTGAATACCCACGGACCCAACGCCTCCCCTTGCTGGATTTTTTCCACCAAATCCTGCAGTTGCAGGTTAGCTACAATTTCAAATTTAATGGGATCTACCCAATTAGGAATGGGAGATGATAAGGCACATGACTGAATTTCGAATTTCCTTGACAAAGCATTAGCCGCAGAATTCTCTTTCCCTTTCTTGTATTGAATTTGAAAATCAAATCCCAAAAGCTTAACTAGCCATTTCTATTGTGTAGCAGTAGTTATTGTTTGATTCAAAAGATTTTGCAAGCTTTTATGATCAGTACGAATAATGAATTTGGCACCTAAAAGGTAAGGACGCCATTTTTGAACAGCCTTGACTAATGCTAGCATTTCCTTTTCATAAGTGGATAATGCTAGGTTTTTTCCATGTAAAGCTTGACTAAAAAAAGGCGATCGGTCGTTCCCCTTGCATCAACACTGCCCCCAATCCAACTCCAGAAGCATCACACTTAACAATGAATGGTTGAGAAAAATTCAGTAGAGCGAGTACGGGTCCAGATGTCATTACTTTTTTTAACTCTTCAAATGCTTGCTCAGTAGTGGAACTCCATTTAAATGAATCTTTTTTAAGTATATTTGTCAAAGGTTGGGCGATTATTCTGTAGCGATGAATGAATTTTTGGTAATAACCGGTGAGACCTAAAAATCCTCGCAACCTTTTCAAGCTAGTTGGCTTTGCCCATGTCAACATAGAAGAAATTTTTTTGGATCCATGGCTACCCCACAATGAGAAATCAAGTGACCCAAGTAGCCTACTTCCTCTTGCCTAAACTGACATTTTTCACGCTTGACAAAAAATTTGTTAGCTTGCAAAACATGTAACACGTGACCAACATGTGACAAATGCTCCTCCCAAGATTTGCTAAAAATAAGAATATCGTCAAAAAATATCAAGACGAATTTACGAAGAAATTCCTTGAATACCTCATTCATATTGCTTTGGAAGGTTGCCGGTGCGTTAGTGAGACCAAAGGGCATCACTAAAAATTCGTAATGGCCCTGGTGTGTGCGAAAAATTGTTTTCTCAACATCCCTTGGATGCATGCGGATTTAATGGTACCTTAATCTTAAATCAAGCTTTGTAAAAAATCATGCACCATGCAATTCATCCAATAATTCATCGATGACGGGTATTGGATATTTATCTTTGATGGTAATGTTGTTGATGCTCAATAATCCACACAAAGCCTTCAAGAGCCATCACGTTTTTTAACCAATAGCACAGGAAAAGAGTAAGGACTCGTGCTAGGCCTTACCACACCAGACGACAAAAGCTCTTTGATAATTTTTTCAATCTCATTTTTTTTATAATAAGGGTATCGATAAGGCTTGACTGAAATTGGATTTACTCCTTTTACCAATGGAATTTTGTGGTCCTGAGATCGTTGAGGCAGCAAGTCATGAATCTACTTGAATATTAGTCCAAAATGGCCAATAGTTTCAAATCTAAATTTTCCTTTTTACCCCCCTGTTTCTCTCCTAAGTTTAAGGAGTTTAGTTGTAACAGATAAGCCTTTTTTCCCCTTCTTATTTGCTCTCTAAAATCACAAGCATTCACCAGTTTATTGCTAGGCACCTTGACTCCCTTCAACTCCACAGTTTTTCCCTCCCAGAAAAACCTCATCCACAGTTCATTAAATTCCTCGATAATAGGTCCCAAATTCTTGAGCCATTGCGTTCCAAAAATCGCATCACAACCTTATACTTGTAAGAGGAAAAAATCCACTTTGAACTCTATTTTTTGAACTGAGATGAGTGTGCCTTCACAAATTCCTTCACTCTTCATTTTATTTCCATCCACCACTTGCACCGAAAATTCTCCTTTTTTCGTGGGTTTAAGTCTTAATTTTCGGCTATTGTCGAAGTCAAAAAATTATGCGTGCTTCCCGAATCAACCAATATAGTAACAATTGATTGTCCTATTTTTCCAAATAGACGCATGTTTTCTGGGGCTGAAGTTCTTGAAATAGCATGAAAACTTATTTTAGGAATTTCCTCATTTTCCTCCTCTTCTATGTTTGCTTCCTTCAACGGCTCCTCCCAAAAGGGAAAAATGCCTTATATTAAAAATAGCTTTTTACAACGGTGTCTTGGAGAAAATTTTTTGTTACAATTAAAATAAAGTCAGCAGCTTCGTCTTTCTTGTAACTTCGTGGGACTCAATTTTTTGATGACCGGATTTTGCACCCGTGTTAATGAGGCTGAGGGTAAGGGAGGCGGCCCAGCTATCACAAATGCCTTCCTTGGTTCCACGTAGCTTCCCTTCCTTTGATCATGCATCCTTGACTCATAAAGCCTTGCAAGACCAATAGCCGCTGATAATGACACGGGATTACAAGCTTGCACGTCCACTCGTAAACCTTCCTTAAATCTGCTCACAAAACATCCTACTTGTTGTTCCTCTGTCAGGTTTCCTGCCCGATGCAACAAATGATTGAAATTCATTTGATAATCCTGAACACTCCCATGTTGTTTAAGTTTCGTGAGATCGCCAAAGAAATTTTGGTGTTTTGAAAGCCCATATCGCAAGTGTAACTCATACTTGAATATGTCCCAATTCACGCCCTCCTTCCGATTTTTTGATACCACAATTGAACATCCTCATCCAAATGATACCCTACCATTGGTAATTTTTCTTCATTCTCTGTTTGTTGGAACTCAAAGAACTACTCAACACTACAAATCCACCCCGTTGGATCTTCAATGCTATCATAGCGTGGAAATTCTAACTTGGTAATTTTTGGAGCCGTAGAACCTCCACCCGAAGATCCTCTTCCCTTGCTGCGAGAAGAAGAGCTAGCTGCGAGAAGAAGAGCTAGCTTCTCCGTCATGTCCTCCCTCCGGCCTTTCCTCCTTTCGATTAGTTAACATGGCGAACATGCTCTCCATGTGTTTCATGAGACGTTCCTCACTAGCCTTCATTGCTTGCTGTAATTCTTGTTGACTAGCAGTTAACGCGCCAAGTTCACCCTCCAAATGATCTAAGCGGTGGCCAGACATGTTTGGCTCTAATACCAAAATGTCACGTTGCCTAGATTGTGATCGAGTGATGGGTTTATGAACGAGTAGGGTGCAAGGATTTCCCTTACGTAACTTGTCTATGGTGTGAATTTTTTATAGGATACTTCAAGGGATCCAAGACCTCCTTGAATTGGTTTAATTCGAGAAAAACCACAACTCCTAATCAACACAAGATTGAAGATAAAACTTAGCTGATAATCTTTATTCATGGTCTCAAGCTATTAAATAGCCAAACAACTTTTACAAGAATAGGCAACATCTTCTTCTTAAGGAAAATAAAAATAAGTACGCATAATTTAAGCTTAAATTTATTTAAAAGGAAAGAACAACAAATCAACAAATTTAAATGCAGCTGTCAGATCGAATTTATCTCCTAATCTCCACCTTTTACCCGGTTTACTTGGTCCCTAACAGTGTGTGTGTGTGTATATATATATATATATATATATTCTCTTTATCATACTCATTCGCAGACATCAAATTTCATATACAGAACTTTGTGTTCTGGTTGAACCAAATTATCATGGATGCATGATATGATTAAGAATGGCTCGATGAACATTGAAGTTTATATTGCAGAATTTTCTTCCAATAGTTTGAATACTTGACATCTACTTCCTAGTTAATTATTAGAATATATTGTTGTAGCAATTCAAGGCGGAATTTCTACTACATTTATTGTTGTAGTTCTTCTTCTTCATAAAGGCATGTAATCTCATTGTCATAGTTTCACCCCAAAACAAACATTTCTTGTTTCCGCGTAACATTTTGCAGGATGGAAGAGTGGCACACAATGTTATGCAGCCAACAAAAGAAAGAAAGAAGTAATTGTAATGATCAATCTTTGTTACTCAGACAATCTCTTCCAAAAAGGACGATGTGCTGCGAATTGGTTAATTATGCTTAATCACAGCACCTTGTGATTGCTGATCTGTTGTGTTTCTTAATTTGCACAACTGATTTTCTACTCATGCTAGCTATATGCTTAAATCCAACAAATTCCGTTACCGATCAGCGGAGGAATTACTCCTAAGGCCAAAGCAATATATACCGATCAAAGGTGGAAGTCATCGAATTGGAGACAAGTGCTAAGAGGTTGAAGGTGCAGGATGAAGAATGCATTCTTCAGCAAAAAACTTATGCTTAGATTAGGCGACTCATTGATGGAGGGTTATGCTTATTTTGGTTTGATCAATAAAAATCCAGCATGTGTATCCCTTAATATGATGAATGCAAGTATGCAACTTGTTCTTTTATTTGAAATAATAAAATTAAATGCAAAACAAATCCTTTTATTTCAGAAAAGAGAAAAATACATCTGTAACATCATTTTTAATCTCTCATATGGTTCCTAAACCTATGCTTCATTCTGACAACACACTCGATCATCAGAGAAAACAGAGTAAAATGAGCTCCACCACTCGGCATCTCAGCACCGCCACCCATCAGAACATCTCCACCAGCACCTTGATACATCTTTGCAATTATTGGGTTGCACAAGCCCTCCAAATCCTTCAACTTGTCCTCCAATTCATCAACTTCAGCCAATTGGTTCCTGTCAAGCCACTCAATAGTCTCATCAATTGCCTTGTCAATCTTTTTCTTGTCTGCTGAATCCAATTTTCCTGCAATATTGTCATCCTTCACTGTATTCCTCATGTTGTAAGCATAATTCTCCAATGCGTTCTTGGCCTCTACCTTCTTCTTCATTTGCTCATCTTCAGCCTTGTACTTCTCTGCCTCTTGCACCATTCTTTCAATGTCTTCCTTGTTTAATCTTCTGTTGTCATTGGTGATTGTAATTTGGTTCTTCACTCCAGCAGTCTTATCTTCAGTAGACACATACAGTATGCCATTTGCATCAATGTCAAAGCAAACATTGATCTGAGGAACACCTCTCGGTGCTGGCGGGATTCCCTTCAACTCGAATGTTCCAAAAAGATTGTTGTTCTTTGTTCTAGCTCTTTCACCTTCATACATTTGAATTAACACTCTTGGTTGATTATCAGAATGAGTTGAGAATATATGCTCTTTCTTTGCGGGAATCTTCGTGTTTCTCGGAATCAAGACATCCATTACACCGCCAGCAGTTTCATAACCAAGACTCAGAGGTGTAACATCAAGAAGAAGCAAATCTTGAACCTTCTGGTCTCCTTCTTTACTCAGAATAGCAGCTTGAACAGCAGCTCCATAAGCAACTGCCTCATCTGGGTTTATGCTCTTGCAGAGTTCCTTGCCATTGAAGAAATCTTGCAATAGTTGTTGAACTTTTGGAATTCTTGTCGACCCACCAACAAGAATAACATCATCAACCTGACTTTTGTCAATCTTTGAGTCTCGAAGACATTTCTCGAGAGGTTCCATACACTTTCTGAACAAATCCATGTTCAATTCTTCAAATCTTGCACTCGTAATGGTAGCATAGAAATCAATACCTTCATAGAGCAAATCAATCTCAATTGTCGTCTGCGTGGGGGAAGACAAAGTCCTCTTAGCCCTCTCACACGCAGTCCTCAACCGCCTCAACGCTCTGGCAGTGTGACTAATATCTTTATTGTGCTTCCTTTTGAACTCTGCAGCAAAATGATTGACAAGTCTGTTATCAAAATCCTCACCTTCAAGATGTGTATCACCGGCAGTAGCCTTCACTTCAAAGATTCCATCCTCAATCGTCAACAAAGAAACATCAAAATTTCCTCCACCAAGATCGAAAATAAGCACATTCTTTTCACCAGACCTCGATGCCTTCTTGTCCAAGCCATAAGCGATAGCGGCAGCAGTGGGCTCAGTGATCATTCTCATAACATTTAAGCCTGCGATAGCACCAGCATCCTTCGTGGCTTGCCTTTGAGAATCATTAAAATAAACAGGAACAGTAATCACAGCATTTTTGATAGCTTGACCAAGATAAGCCTCAGCAATCTCCTTCATCTTCGTCAACACCATAGAAGAAATCTCTTCCGCAGAAAACTGTTTCTCTTCTCCTTTATATTGAACCACAGTCATCGGCTTGTCACCAGGACCGGGAATAACCTTAAACGGCCAGTGCCTCATATCGCTTTGGACAGATGGGTCCGAGAAACGTCTGCCAATGAGACGTTTGGCGTCGAAAACAGTGTTATGAGGATTCATATTAACCTGGTTTTTGGCTGCATCACCAATGAGACGTTCAGTGTCAGTGAAGGCTACATAAGAAGGAGTCGTTCTGTTGCCTTGATCATTGACTATAATCTCCACACGATCGTTTTGCCATACTCCCACACAGCTGTAAGTCGTGCCAAGGTCTATGCCAATGGCCTTGCCTTCAGTTTTTGTTGCCATTGCACAAAATTCCAGAACCAAGAAATTGTTTGATAATTTTCAGAAAAACAAAAGAAGGGATGAACAAAGAAATCAAGAATTTGTGTTGCGAATTTGGCTGCTTTGTTTTCGTAGTAATCTGATTGGAAATTGGGATTCTTGAGGCTTACATATATAGTGGGAATGGGTAACTGATGGAGACGTATAGAAACAGTAGAAGGTGGTGGAAGAGAATAGCAAAAGAAAAGTCAAGTGACGTCGGTAAAAAATGCAGAGGGGGAAATTCATGCTATATAAATTGCGAAAGTCTGCATCTAACAGTTTCTGTGTGTATATATTCACGCACTAACTGGTATTGATACATACCTTTGGTTTTTTTTTTTTTTGAAGGGATTAAAAATTTGAGAAATCAATCCAAGAAGAGCACTATTGTAACAACCATATATTATAACATATTAGTATTAAATTTATTTTATAAGAATTTTATGGATCAAGATTTTTGTTGGTTATTATTACGAGTCAGATTTATTTAATAATAAAAGCCCAGAATAAGATTTTATTATTTTATTTAGTATTGGACTTTCCTAAACCAGAATAAAAAACTTCAAAATATGAATAGGTTATTTTCTTTATGAGAAGAGTTCTCTTAATAAAATATACATTTATTTTAATAGAGGCTACGATTTTATATAAGAAGATTTGGAGATTGAAGGTAAATTTTAGATATCTCCTTACTTTTGTGTTAATGATGATTAAGAATTTAGCATGCAATTGTTATTATGTATGTCTCATAAAAGATGATAATTATAAGAATTTATAACATATTTTGAGATGTTTAGGGATGAATTTCTTATAATAATGGATTAATGATTATTGTTTGGGAAGAATGAATTGAAGAAAAAAAGTTTTGCTAAGTTGATGTTTGATAATAGATCGGTCCACAAATTTTGTAAAATTATGAATCATGAATTTGGAAAAAATTGATTTATGTGATAAAATTAGACATCTGTAGGTTCTTGATGAATTTTGTTTTGTTCAAAAATATTAAGTTTTCAATTTTTAATGAATTTCTGAATCTGAACTCAGGATGCTGAAAACTACTTATTTTTGAAAAACTTCTGAATGACGAAATTGTTATAGTTAACCAAATCATCTTTAAAAATTATTAAATTTTAGGTACTGATTTATAATTGTGTTTTTTTTATATCATATTAAAATTTTAGGGTCACATTCAATGTTTTCGAATTGTTTTGAATTTTTGAATGAAAATGACTCATTATAGAAATTTGTTTAGCAGGATATGAAAATTTGAAAGCAGAATTTATTTAAAATAGTTATAGTGAGAATTTAGTTTCAAATATTTTATTAATTTACTATTTATATAGCTATATCATCTCTGCAAAAGTATATAATATTTGGATAAGTATTGTATTTTATAAAAATTAAATATTGGAGATTACTCAGTATATTTCCTAATACTATTAGGATAAATAATCAAATTTATGATATGAAAAGAAATAGTTTTAAGAGAATTTAGAGGTCAATATTTTAATTTAACCTTATATTATGTTTCTTAAACATTAAGTTATGATTTCATTAGGAAATAATGTCGTTTAAGGTGGAAGAAAAATCCTTAAAGAACACAAGGTCGAATTTTGGAAAGTTTAAGAATATTAAATAGTCAAATGAAATAGATAATGTCAGTGATACAATTGAGATCTAATGAGTTATGTTATACTTTTTTGATAGCATGTACAAAGCTTATGCATGTTAAATATTTGATTATAGGTCAAAGTACTTAAGTTAATTGGGTTATGATCGTCAAGAGGTAAGTATACTAGACTTTTAAAAGGAATCACAATAAACATATGTATGTGTTTGATTGTATTTTTAAAAGTATTTTTCAATAATATGCTATTATAAAAAGTATTGATTTTTAGATTATTATGTGTTTATGTAATTGTTCATAATGATGTGTTTATATGTGATTGTACAAGATATGTGCATTGACATTGAATCATGAACATATGTATTGTGTTTTAAGTGATAAAAAGTGCTTTTGTCTAAAAGTGTTCATAAAAATTAAGATTTTTGTACTAGGGAACTGAACTTCATTACTTGCTTAGTAGGCAATTACAAGTTTATAAAGAGCCTTTATATATGTGGTCATTCATTCGAGTTTGGTATATTAATAAGTATTGTTAAGTGTTCTGTGTAATATGGGAGCTGCGTGCTACGCCTTCATGGTGCGAGCCACCTCCAGAGTCCCTTATTTTGTGATTGGAATATGGGAGCTGCGTGTTACGCCTTCGTGGCGGGAGCCATCTCCAGACTCCTTTATTTTGTGATTGGAATGTGGGAGCTGCGTGCTACGCCTTTGTGGCAGGAGCTACCTCCAGAGTCCCTTATACTATGATTAGAATGTGGGAGCTACGTATTACACCTTCGTGGCGGGAACCACCTCCAAAGTCTCTTATTTTGTGATTGGAATGTGAGAGCTGCGTGCAACGCATTCATGGCAAGAGCCACCTCCACAGTCTCTTATTTTGTGATTGGAATGTGAGAGCTGCGTGTTACGCATTCATGGCGGGAGCCACCTTCAGAGTCTCTTATACTGTACACCCTTAGGTATAGTGGTCTTCACATTCTTGTGAAGAAGTATTTGTGCATGTGGGGACTCACCACTGATCAGGGTGAGGGAGCGGCTCTTACCTTCGGGCATGAGTGTTCATTATTATTTTTTTTTAAATAATATACCTCACTTGCGCTTACCACACATACGATATGTCATCGACGGGTAACATTAGCTCAATCAGTGATAAGTGATAAGTGAAGTCCTACTAAGTAGAATTGAATGGAGATATTCCTAGTAAATTTTGAAAGAAGCTTCTACATTGTTTAAGTGTTATGAAAGTTTTGAAATGATCAGAAAGAAACTTCTATGGTGTTTAAGTGTTATGAAAGTTTTGAAATGATCATAATTTTTAGCTCATATCATATCATGTGCATGCATTGTATTTAAGTTTGTATGTATTTTGTGTATATGAAAAACTAGTGTACTTATTTAGCTTAAAACTCATTATAGTTTATTCTGATTCCTAGATAATTGAAGTTAAACTCATAGCGGATGGATTTAGCTGAGCATTTGTTGTTTCTTGGTTCCTTAGGATTTAAGACTTTCGCTATTATTAACTTTTATAAGTTATTCAAAAGTACTTTTGTGATTAAGGAATATTTATGAAGGTGTATAAGTTAAATTCTAAAATCTTCCGTATGATTTAAGTCTTGTAATCTAAGAAAAAGCACACTTCAAACTCTTTTAAATTTGGGGGCATTACAACTATGATCCCTTCTCTGTTATCTCGATGTGCGAATAAGTAACATCTACCAAGTTGAGAACAGATTCAAAAGAAGATCCCCAACAGAGCATGAACAAGAAGTGTATAGTAACAACTTTGTAATCACTCTTACGATCACAAATTTTTTCTTGAGATAAATCGTGTTTGGTGAATACAAAAGTTATATAAGTTGTAATAAATAAGAGAAACGTTGGAGAAAATTGTTGAAAAAGATTAT
>JAXCLQ010049753.1:0-19222 GCA_035584115.1 Cedrela odorata | reverse complement strand
ACATATAAGTAGCTTCTGGATCCCAAAAAGTAATTTTTTTTATTTAAAAAAAGTTGTTTTTGGTTGTTAAAGCGAATGCGTGTCGAGTGAAATGCTAAACTTAATTGAATATTGCTTAGGAAAACAGAAGCTTGGAATATAAGGAAGAGTTCATTGATCGTAAAGGAAAGCAGAAGCCGTTGTTTGTCATTTTCTGGCAATTTTGTCCAGCTTAGTTTCTTACTTATTATTTTGTTACAGTAAATAATACTCACAACTCATATTGGATAGCTCACTGCCTTAGGTGTAATCCTGATATTGCTCCTAGGGTTTCTCACTTTGTACTACATCTATCTATCTACATATAGATATCTATATCTATATAGATATAGATATCTATAAATATATATATATATATATTTATTGCTTAATCATTATAATCATTCAATCAATCAATACAAAATGTTCATACAACAGTGTCAGCTCATTTGCTTTTCATTTATCTTTTGACTTGGTATCAGAGCTTGCAGGTTACCACATCAATTGCTAACTCTTCCAGGATTTATAGCCAACACCTCAAATGCCGCTACGCCCATACTGCGATAGGCAAGTCTTTCCTTCATAACTCAAGTCAAGCTCGACTAGCAATTTCCTTGTGGAAAAACACAGGTCCAGCCTAGTATTCCTGGCAATGACCTTTAAGGATATATTTATGAATCAAAGCAGATTCCAAACACTTATCATTACAACTGATAAATCATAAAGTATAATCACTACTGAAAACCCTACTCATAGTGGCAGAAACAAGACCAGCTCTTTCTTAGATAATTGTTGTCTACCATAAGTGAAACAATGCTTCATTACAAACTGCAACAGTTCTAAAGATTTGTGGGATACCATCGAAAAAATTTATTCATCACAATCTATTGCTCGAATCATTGTAATATTCTATGCTTCTCTAGACATTGTTAGAATTAAACAAAATTAGAATTAAGTGGGCTCGAGTGTATAAGTAAATTTTGAGCACAATAATGTGTTTAAGTCCGTGAGCTATGTCTTAAGTCTAAGAATATAGATTTAGCTCATGAGCTATGTTTAGGCCTAAATATAGAATCCAAGCCAACTTATTTTTTTTAAATCCTAGCCATTCATTCTACTTTCAATCCTAACCCTCCATTTGTTTAATGTGTTGACTTTATTTTGGCCATATATTAAATTAAATAATTTGGTTTATTTTTAACCTGGTAAAGTAGAAGCAAGTTGGCAAAATCTTAACCATTGGATTTCAAGTTTTAATCTAGGTCATTGATTAAATTAATGCATTATTAAATAATTAAAATGTTGATTTTCAATTTAAGAAAGAAAGAGATAAAACTGTGAGAAAGGAGAAGGAAGAAGGAGGAAATGGCCAAAGAGGAAAAAGGAAGAAAGGAAGAAATAAATAAAGAAAGAAAGTGAAGGGAAAATTGAGAATAGGTGAGTTTGATCTATGGATTTTGGTTTATAAAATTTTGTGTTGATTTGTATATTATATTGTGAACTTAAAATTTTATGTTAGGGTTTAGTTAAGATATTGATTTGTGGGTTGATGTTATGTATATTAAAGATGACGATGAAAATTAAATTGGGGATTTTAATACAATAGGAGCAATTGTGTATTTAATTACATTTCTAACGCTTATTAATAATAATTGAAGCATTATGAATGGTTCCATTGTGATTTATGAATTATGTTTGTATTGAATCATGTTATATCCGAAATTGAGGTTCACTGGAACAATATTTGTGCAGGTGAACATAAGTTGAGTTTTAGAACTCTAAATAAGGCATCATAAGAGACTATAGAAACTAAACACATAGATGTATGACACATGCAAAATTTAGTTTCATAACTTTTTGGAAGAGTTCATAATAAAGCTAGTAATATGGCTGTTCTGGGCAGCACTGTCATGAACATTAAGCTAGACCTTCTATACCGTAGTTGTATTCGCTTAATCTGAATTAAGTTTTGTCAAATTATGAGTAATGTTAGTTATATAGGCCTAAATTCAAGATATATTTGAGTGTGTTTAGCATTTATATGCATTAGTTAGTAAATGTTATTATTTCGATTCTTTTGACGATATTCGATAATATAGCGTAATAGATAATCTGAAAGAGAGACAATCTAGCCCTCATTGATCCATACATCATTCAAATAGTAATCGCAAGACTTGTGAGTGAAATATTTATACTTTATTAATTTATATATATTTTTTTATATAATGTTTATAATTATGTTCATGATTATAATTATGTATATGATTTTGATCTGAAATCCCTATTTATGTGTGTGTGTATATGTATGTATGTATATGTATGTGTGTATATACATATACACACATACATATCTCTCTCTCTATATATATATATATATATGTACATATATGTATATATGTACGTAAGTATATATATTTATAGATATGTATGTATATGTATATATACATATACGTATATATGTATACATATACGTATCTATAAATACATATATGTACATATACATATATGTATTTATATGTACATATATGTATTTATATGTATATATACATATATGTATTTATAGATATATTTATATATGTATATATACATATACATACATATCTATAAATATATATACATATACATATACATACATATATATATATATATACACATATACATATATATATATATATACATATGTGTGTGTGTGTGTGTATTGTATGTATGTATATGTATATGTGTGTGTGTGTGTGTGTGTGTGTGTGATTGCATGCATGTGTGTGTGCTTCAGAATTGATCCATGGATTCAAATATAATCGTCCCTTTACTTGGTCAAGTGCGTAACCCTGAACATGACCCATACAAGGATGTATGTGCATGATATATATATATATATATATGTATGTATGTTTATATGACGATACCTATAATATATATGAGTAATGAACAAATAAATAATTTTATTAAAAATTTTCTTTCCACTCACTAAGTCTTCCCAGGATTTACCCCTCTCCTCATTTCAGTTTTGTAAGTTCTATGTGTGATCCAAATATATAGCATTTTTTCTAGAGGGCAAGCCAGTGGATCAGGATATCGACATGCAGTCACTAGGAATTTTGGGTCCACATATGCATAGTTATGTTTGGTTTAGGTATTACAATTCTAGTTGTGTTTTATGAATCAGTGATCATGTATATATATATTTGATGATGGTTGGTTTATATGTATGTCATGAGCACAGAGCTCTTTAGCAGTTTCTGATGACCTAAATCTATTTTGTGCAATATAAATATGTATTAATTTGGATAAAAATCCATGTATATATGTTTAATCTATATATAACAGGTTATAAAGGGTATGTCCTCAGGTTGCATGGTAATATAAAGTTAAGGAAAACAAAACAAGTTAATATTATCTTTTGTCGATCACATTCCAGGGATTCTGGGATATGATAATCATATAGCTTAAAAATCATATTCAAACCACTAAAAAAGGCTCACAATCTATGAATGATTACTTTACTAAGATGAAGATTTTAACTAATGATTTATCTATGTTAGGAAATTTTGTTTCAGATGAAGATCTTGTGGAATACATCTTGAAAGGTCTTAGCTTTAAATACGATTTTGTAGTTATGAGTATAACCTTAAGAATGAACTTATTGTTACAGAAGGATGTCTATAGGGAGTAACTAATTTTCGAAAGTAGGATTGAGCACAACAATGTAACTGTAAATGCAAATGTGGAAGCAAATGTTATTACCAACAGTCATGGTGCTGAATGGAATCAAAAGAAAAACAACCCAAGAGGAAGATGAGCTGGCTTCAGTAGAAACAGAGGCAATAATAAAAAAAGAGGCAGAGGCAGATCTTCACCAAGCGAAGGGTAATCAAAGCCAACATATCATAGCTATAATAAAAATGGCCATCTAGCATCAGCTTGCTGGTATAGTTTTGATCAAGAGTTTGTACCTAAGAATCTAACCTTAAATGAACAAATATTAACCTATGTGACAGCACAAGAATTAGGTGATGACAATAAATGATATTCAGACAGTAGGGCCACAAATCATGTGACGAATGATGAAGTGAACTCGTAGACAAAGTACTCTAAAAATCCACAAACAAGTGAATTATAACCCGGAACACCAATATGATCATATTACGAATCGTAAATCCGTTGAAAAACTTGTCTCAAGAACCTAGGTTGTAAAGAGATGATGCAGCAAAAGATTGCAAAGACTTTAATAAGTCTAAGTTCACGCAAGAATTCAAGAAGAATTACTCACAAGTTCACACAAAGTTCAAAATTTTATTATCAAGAGTTGCTGTAAAATAATATGCTGAAGTTATTTAAATACTAAAACCCTAACACTACCCTTACACACTAATAGGCATGCATGTCTTAGTTGAACTAGGATTCTTAAATCTAACTTTAATACCTACAATTACTGTAGCAATCACAGTTACTATAACAAGCCCACAAAATTAAGCTTCATTTCCTTAAAACACTAAGAAACCCTAAAACCGTTGTTTCCTTTAAACACTAAGAAACTCTAAAACTTTTGTTTCCTTTAAACACTAAGAAATCATAAAACAAGTTAAAACAGACAATTAAAATAACTATGAGTTATTTAATTAACAGTACTGGCCCATTAATATAACAATAATATAGAATAAAACAATTAAATAAAATTACATCAAGCCCACATGTAGAATACAATGTGGTCGTGTATGCTTTCATGTCTTTACTCTTAGATTTGGGCTTCAATGACTTGTAGCACATGCATTAAGACTGGTTCTTCATCTTGCAAGCCTATCTTCCATGATGTAGAGCCCTTTGTCTGTCATTCATGTATGGTTTCAGTTATGGTCCTTTGAGCAAGCTCATTCATTGCCTCTTTGATTTATTTTACATGTGACATCATAATAAGCCCATTCAGAACATACAACAGATCTTGAATAACTTGATTAACTTGTGAAGTATCTTGGATTCCATCACCAATGAACTAAGCAACTTAACTGTTAAAACTAAATATAAGAGTATGGAGAAATTAACTGTGGACAGCGGTGAAAAGCTTTCTATTACACATATAATAAATAACTATTTGTATACTGAAAACAATGAACAACTAATTTTGAAAAACATTTTGTATGTGCCCAAAATAACCAAAGACCTTTTGAGCATATCTAAACTACTGAAAGACAATAATCTATCTATTTAATTCTACGATGATGTATGTGTTGTGAATGATAAGATGGAGAAGGTGTTGCTGAAAGAGTGGTTAAAAGAGGTTTTTACCTGTTGGATTTTTTTTTTTTAAAGAAGATTGAAGAAAAAGATAAAGTCTTTTGAGAACTTGAATTTGAGTCAAAGGTCACTGTTGTTTCTTTATTTGCTTCATTGAACAACATACCGTTTTGTTTGCAAAATGAATTAAGGTAAGATGTTGTTGAGAGTTATTGTCACGACTACTCCTCTGCAAGACGGGCCCTACCTTACAAGAGATACTGCAAGTTGGTTAGGTTACTACATACTTAACCAATTTATGTCATGTCATCTAATAATACCGTCATTTCGACAATGAGGTTCAACCTTCATATATCAAGAGCACCTCAATAACCATACAATGCATTGCCCATCCGTGGCTTCACAATCTCATGAACAATAACAAGTTTAAAGAATAAAATATTTTATTTCTAATAGATTATGCAAATTGAATAGAAAATAAACAACTTTGATAAACATAATCTAACATTTATATAATGTTTGAAAATAAAATGAAGTGGAATAATTATATATATATATATATATATTAACAATCCAAAAAGAATGATGAGTACATCGTAATGTATAACTGCTCTATAGTTATACGTCAAAAAGAAAAATACCCAAAATAATGACACTATACAATGGGTATGCAAAATGCAACAATTCTGCAAAAAGTCTGGATATACCGCGAGCTACTATTACGATGATGCAGAGGAGTCTAGTTGCTGGGACAAACCTGCAAAACTAGAAACTGTAGAGTAGTGAGCTAATAAGCCCAGTGAGTAGGTCTCTTTACCTATACTCCAAAATACTTTAGTAACGTAACTAAAATATATCTCATCTATATAATCATAGTACAATACCACATAACATAACACACAATTCTGGTTCTCAACTATTAAACTATCTTCTACATAAATAGATCTCCATTACCTCATTCTCTCTAAAGTCATATCCTGCAAGAATAGGACTCCAATACCTTCATTGACTGTTGAACTGTTGCCCTCACGAATAGGCATCAAAGTATGATCGATGTTGGGTCTTAAACACTCCCATTCTCTCTAGGGTCATTACCCGCAAGAATAGGCACTCAATATCCAATTCTCTCCAAGGTTATAAGCCATAAGAATAGGCACTCAATACCCTATTCTCTATAAGGCTGTAGCCCACAATAATAGTTATTTAACGCCTTATTCTATTTAAGGTTGTAGCTTGCAAGAATAGGCATCAAATATGGTCGATATTGAGTCATCGCCTTGAGAAAACCTTCACGCGTCCTACATAATCATAAACTCTCACGCATCAACTATTATCATTACACAAAGTTTACAACACATATCCACTCACACATGTATCATACATTATTAATTCATCAATCAACACGTTATTTAGACATTTTGTTAAACACTTGATATGCGATCAACATGTCTACCTATAATTTAGACAATTTCATAATTTATTCATCACATCATGCATTGCATTATTCATAACAATATACTTAATCATTGATTTCACAATATATTAACACTTATGACTATTTAGACATTTCATCGAATACTTAGTGTACTAAATGATCCTAAACCGATATCTCCTAAATTTTTAATTATACAATACTCAATATTATAATCATTCACTTTCACCAATTCCTATTAACAACTTATTCATCACATCATTGATAACAAAATATTTAAACTAAATAATCAAGATTTAACCAAATTACAAACTCTATTTATTTTACCCTCTTAAATTCATGAAAAATTATATTTTATAGTGAGAAACTACTCACCAAGAGCTTATTCGATCTTTATGAGGCAAAATTTATTATTTTTAATGCTAAATTGCTGAAAAAATTAAACTTTTTTACAAAGCTACAGTAAAATTTTTGGTGCTATTCTGGCACTATTACGGTGACTTTTTTGGTAGTATAAAACCAGAATCTGATTCTCCTTGTCAACACGAGTTCAATGGCTCAAACGGTGCATCAATCCGACGTGTTTGTGCAAAGTTATGACTAAAATTATTTTCTTTCTCTACACTCTCTTCTCTTCCTTCTCTTTATCTCTCTATCTTTCTTCACTTTCTTTGAAAATTCATCCTACAACCATATTTATAGCCATTAGGGGTAAAATTGTCATTTTAGATAATTTGTTATTTCGGATCAAAATTTTTATTTCTCGTCTCGTTCTGTGTTCCAACCTACGTTTCGTGATCCATCATCGTAGTAGACTTCATTTTTCACCCTCCGATTCATTTGCGAGATTTTTACGAAAAATGTCATAACTTTATCATTCCTTACCCAAATTGAGTATCATTTGCAGCGTTAAACTCTATGCATCTTGAACTTTTTCCGCTTTCAAAGCGTATGGAAAACTATGCTATTACAGGTAGGCTATTTGGAAATCGAGCCTATTTTTTACACATTTAGTGTAAAGAGCTTTAACTCTCTCAATACTTATCCAATTTGATTGTTATTTACGGCATTGTAACCTAAACATTACAAGCTTTCATTTAGTATTAACCACCATAAATTTTGACATTGATACAATAATTGTACACAAATTAACAAGATACCCTTAATCCTATTTCTATTTTCTTTACTCCTAAATCAATAAATCAATCATACATTTATTATTATACCCTATAAAATTTAAATTTAGGGTGGGTTCTATAATTATAGAGTTAGTGATAGATCTGCTAATGTTTTAAATTGTCTTTACAGAAAACTTGATTATCCCAATAACCAAGTTTTGAAAAAAGTTATTAAGTTCTGTAAAAACTTCACTATTAATAAAAGTCAATCTTCTTTATTTTATGAGGCATGTCAATATGGTAAGAATCACAAGTTTTCCTTTTAAAAATAGTGAAACCAAAATATCAATGTAACATCCTAGATCCGAATATGTTACTGACAGACGATGAAATCTACCGTCACCTTGAACCTCTCTCTATCTTTCTAAATGTATACACTATTCTTATATATTCATAACAACATGAGATACAATACATATATTGCATGAATGCAATGTACGAAACCATGAACATAAATGATACAATAATATTCTACAATCCTTAACACAATGCAATTCATGCTAAAAAAACATGCCTAACTCCGAACAATAACTATATCTATAATGCACAAGACTCTTAGTTCATCATAGACCCATATGCCGTAGTAACTGTAGTGTATATATTTCTCTTCTGTCCATGTCTTCGCTACAATAAATTTTCTCTTTTTCTTTCTAATTACTTGTCTGACCTACAAAGCTGGAGAGTGAGAGAGGTGAGTCTTAGGAGACCTAGTGAGTGTAAAGAATTTTTTAATAAAATCATTATATACATATACATATACTTTAAGAAAGTAAAACTTCACATCATCATTTATTTCTTTTCTTCTTGTACATGTACAGGGTTACGCACTTGATTGGACAGAGGGACAATCTATACATAGAGCTACGCACTTGACTGACCAGAGAAACCATATCTGAATCCATTGATTAATTCTGTGGCACACGCACATGTACACACATGCAATTATATATATATATATATATATACATATCATAAATAAACAATTCATGTCAAAATTATATTTGGCCTCCTTCTGGCCATAATCCCATATACCTCATTAACACTTCCATATATATATATATATATATATCATAGATATATCATAAATATATATATATATATAATTAACATACATATTTCATAAGATGAGTTTCATATCCTTTCTTTCTGTATAACTGTAACTATAACCATAATTATAAACAATGCATTAAGAATAATAAGAAATATAAGTATTCCATTCATCGGATTATGCTTAATCAATTATGAATTGCTGTTTCATTGACAATTAGCGGGGTCACCTATCTACAAATACATATTCCTTTTGTTAAAACTCGAAATGTCATATGCTTGTCATATAGACTAATAAATGTATCATATATGACATCGATTCTTAATAGTAAATATAAGGGTCTCGAACTCTCCATTACTTAATTTAGAAAATCACAATTTCCATCTCAATTACGTTAAACAATATTTATCCGCGACAGAGGTGACTTTGCATTTTTACTGTGATCAATTTTAGTATGTTCATCTAGGCAATGAATCTTAGGGTAAATTTTTAGTATATTCCTCCCTTACAAGTTTAGTTTATATAGTTTTTTATGATGTTTCATTTGGACTTCTATAACTCAACTTATATTTAAATGAATAGACATTGTTCTAACCCAATTTCGCAATAGGGCGGTGGATTTTTCAAATTTTCTGGGAAGTTGTTTCTTGAAAAAAAAATATAATTTTTAACCATGTCATGTCTAGTTTTTGTAGCCTTTTACGAATCCTAATTTTGGTTTTAATATTTAAGTTATAATTAATTTACTACACACTGCATAAACACAAACAGAGCAACTGACTTCTGACCTATATTAAGAATTCATCCCTACTTGTAACAATCTGATTTTTGAATATATTGTTCACCTATGTGTCTACTTTCCATATAATTTAATGATGATAAATTCGGAGGTTAAGAACTGTCACGCCCCTGCCCGTAGGGTCCATACGTGACAACTGCCACAGACCCTCAAGATACATTCTTAACCCTTGAATATGTCCCTCAGGTTTGTAAGGCTACTTGGGTTCCTGTCCCCCTTATGTGTTTACATGCATCTCAATGCAATTTCCAAAACATATCATAAACACATTCATATAAACACATCTCTCTGAGAAGGTTTTCAAATCATTCCACAATAAAGATATATTTAATTTTAAGATACGTGTAAAATATTTATCAAATTACATTATATCTGTTCATAATTACAAACATAAACAGTTTTATAAAAGATACCTAATGAACTAATTTGTCCAAGTCTGTAAGTCGAGAATATCAACTGTATCTGAGGGTGTTACACTCTTTATTGATCACCACCACTTACACAATGCACTTATTATTCTCGATCTCCTAAAAACTGGGAGGTGAGGGGGTGGGTATATAGAGATATACTTCATGAGTGGATAAAAATACAGTTCAATAAAACATTTATTAATGCACATAAAACAGTTCTATGTCGATAAAACATGGCCTGTTATGCAAAATCAATGGGTTGCCTCCTCTTTCCGATGGTTACCTTGGCCGTAGTAATCCTGAGACCTTCAGTAGGCTTTATGCACAGAAAATAATGTTCATTAAATAAAAATCAATTCTTTTTCATATACAGAATGCATACAATTAATTAAAATATGCCCACCACTGACGTTGGCCTCGAGTAGTCATATGGTGATACTCATGACTATCCTCGTCAATCTTACAGGTGGACAACTCCATGTCATCATCCACCCATACAACTGCCCCACCTGTGGCGCACTCACCTAAGCGATCTCTCATAGGTCCGTCCCTAGGCTACTACCCTGTAGCTACAGTCACATACCAATCTGGCTCTCCGGCCATATCACCAATATAAAGTCACTATTAAATTCATTTACATAAACATTTATAATCATTTTATTGTCAATATCATTGCAAGCTATACATGTTCAATATCAAACTCGACCTCTTGGCCAATCACATATTCATACAAATCACGAGCCATTCATATTTTATTCAAATCAACGATAAATAAATCATTTTTTTAATTCATAAAGCAATAAGTTCAATAAAGTATTTTAAAATTAGGAAAATGAGTAAAATAGTTCCACTCATAGAAAAAATGAGGTATTCACTCCCACTACCACTTATCACGTCTAGTATGTCTCGCTTTCAAGTGCTCGGTGCATATATTATACATAGATAACATTATAAACTTCGATATTCTAATCAATTAACATTTATGTTTTATATGTAATGTTCATGGTCATTTTATCTCAATTTCCTTAGTTTGGCACATGTAACTTCACGAAACTTTTTAACGAGGGCCATTTAGCAGATTCGCAATAACGGAATCCCATAGCCGTAGTTATCTAAATTTTCGCATTTCTATTTAACATAGCTATACATATTTTAAGTGTTATTTTACCGCTCATTTAATATTATATACTTCTTAATGTTGCCAATTAACACCAATTTACATTTTCTACCCAAATTTAATCAGAAACCTTAGGGTGAACAGTAAACCTTAACACTCAAGTATGCTTAA
This sequence comes from Cedrela odorata, assembly GCA_035584115.1. Lineage (NCBI taxonomy): Eukaryota > Viridiplantae > Streptophyta > Magnoliopsida > Sapindales > Meliaceae > Cedrela > Cedrela odorata. The sequence continues at coordinate 7,817 of JAXCLQ010049753.1, read as the reverse complement.
ATCCATCAAATTGAATTTAGAATGGGTTTATAGACTTACCTTTAGTTTGTAGATATCCTTAGAAATCTCATATTAGCGTTTAAACTTAAAACTCCTAAATTGATTCGAAACCCTAGCTCATTCACTACCTCTCCTTGTTATTTTAAGCTAAATTCGATATCGCATTGTTAAGGTGAGGTAGTTTAATCACTTGATAACCAAATTTAGGTGAGAAACCCACAAGATTTTACTAAGATCTATAAATCGCCATAAAAATTTGAGAGAGAAACAAATTTTAGAGAGAAAGAGATAAATGGCTTAATGAAGAAGACACTGAAATCGTTTTTCTCCTTGTAGGTATTTATAAACGTGAGTCATATTACCAATTTGGCCGTCGAATCTTGCTTAAATTTACGTAAATTATCAATACTTTTAAACTAGGTATTGATACTTTTGGGCTGGGTATTGATGCCTTTGGTCTAAGTATTGATCCGTTCCTTAAAAATTCGATTATGGAAATCCATTTAATCTTGAGTATCAATACATTAGCCTTTATATATCGATCATTTTATTTTCAATGTATCGATACCTTTGTTGAATGTATCTATCTAGTTCAATATGTAATTAATTTTTAACTTTCTGTCTCAGCATGTATCGATACCTTTGATGAAGGTATCGATCTGGTGTATCTTGTAATTATTTTTAAACTCTCTGTTTTGAAATGTATCGATACTTTCTCCATAAGTATCGATCTGGCCGACTTATAATTATTTTTAAACTCTATGTTTTCGATGTATCGATATTTTTTCCTCCTAAGTATCGAACTGGTTAACTCAGTAATTCTTATCAAATCTCCAACTTCAGAAGTATCAATGCCTTTTGATGAAGGTATTGATACCTTTTGATGAAGGTATCGATCCCTTCATCTAGTATCGACCTACATTCTAAAAGTGTCGATCTTTTGGTACATGTATCGATACTCTTAGCCCTAAATATCGATACTTCCTGCTCAAATTTCATTTTCTTTCACAATAACTAAAATTTTGACATTTCCTATTTCTTCCTTAGTACTAATTCTGTTTACCTTTCAGGGATTCCGCCCTTGATCCCCTTCAAGGGCACTGTCCCTTAACTTCGTTCTCTAACCGACTAGTGAGATCACTGAATGTTTCAGCGTAAGACATTATTCCGATACCCATTATACAAGATAAATCCATATTATTCATTTCATGAGCTAATTTAAATTCATCTAAGCATCGTTAATGTGCCATTATTCTTGTACTATGCACGTGCAATAATGAATATTATTAAATTACCATCTTACCTCTATGTTCGAAGAATAGGGTTTACAGAAACACTATTTTATTTTAGGTTTTCTGTACGCTGTTTTTCATTTTCGGCAAACCAAAATGTAACATAGAATAATCACTTCTAAAATTTACTGAAAACTTGTCGTTTCTAAAAAAATTCTAATTTTCGACTATATTGGTTGTAATTGTGTCAATTTTTTCTAAAATTTTACCGTTTATTAATTGGAAACTTATAATTTTTTTTATAAGTAAAACATTACACATATATCATAATTTTCCAGTAGGCAAAACATTGCCCTTGCTTAACCAATTTCACTCTTACCAATTTGCCACCATTTTCATGCTTCATGACCCTTTAATTCTACACTTTCAATACCAAATATGTAACACTACTACCATTAATCTTCCAACATCAACAATTACATATGTAATGCATATCTTCATTACAACTCCTCATCCACCGATTTTATACATCATTTAATATCAAAACCATTCACACACATATATGTATCAATCATTCACAGCATTCATACCTTTCAAACAACCAACAAATTCATTTTAGTCACCATTCCATATATACTAAATACAAAACACAAAACCAAAATTTCAAAACCATTTTCATGTATGCATAATCATGAACTTACCACTTTTTTTCTGGAAAATTCAGTTCCTTGTCCTCTTTTTCTTTGTTTCCTTCCCCTCTTCACCTTCTTTTATCTCTTTTCTCCTCTTTTCACTTTCCTGTCACCCACTTTTCCTCTTTTATTTTTCTCTTTTTCCTTCTCTTCCTTTTTAGCTCTCTCGGCAATCTCCATTTCTTCTTCTCTTATGCATGGTTTCTTTTCCCTTCCTCTATGTTTATGCCTTCTTATTTTGTTTCTCTCTTTTGTTTTATTATTTTTCAAAACACATGTAGAAAATACTAGAGAGTTGTTGCTTAACATAACAATTAGGCTTGGGTTTTTGATTGAATAGTTTGGGGCCTTAATTTTGTGTAAATTAGGCTTAGGTTTACTAAATAGATTTAGGTCTACATGTGTGTGTGTGTGTGTGTGTGTGTGTGTGTGTGTAGAGAGAGAAAGAAAGCATAAATTGGGCTTAATAATGATTTTTGGGTCATTCTTTTATTTTTGCACTATGGCCCTACATTTATATCAATTTATATTTCTTCCTACTTTTTTTTTTTCATAAATTAACTCTTTGGCTCTTCAAGTTTTTGAAAACCTTTCATCCTAGTTCGCTCATACTTTATAGTAATTTAGCATATAAAATTTCGGGCCATTACAATCACAGCCAACAAAAATCATATACTCTGACTTATGCGGTCTAACCCCTATAATATCGGGAAATAGGTTCAAGTATTTTCTGAATATAATAGATGATTATACAAGATGCTCATAGATTTTCCTTTTAGCCAACAAAGCTCAAACAACACCAATTATCATTGAATTCAAATAACATATTGAAAAACACTTGGGAACTGAATCAAAATCTTACAAACTAATTAGGAAGGTGAATTCAGGCTCTTATAATCTTTTCTAAATGAAGAAGAAGTTACTTTTAGACACAAATGCCCACACACATTTCACAAAGTGGTAAGGTAAAGAGAAAACACATGCATATAGTAGAAGTAGGGTTGACACTAATGGCACAATCACATTTGCCTCTCAAATTCTGGTCTAAGGCTTTTGAAACAACTGTTTACTTAATTAATAAACTTCCTACACTAATCTTAAACAACCAATCACCATACCAAATGTTTTACAATTGAAAACCAAACTATTTTTTCTTTAATTTTTTGTTATGCTTGTTTTTCTTATCTCAAACCATAAAATTCAAACAAGCTTCAATAACACGCATCCAAATGCATCTTTGTTGGCACACATCTAAATGCACAAGGGATATAAATGTTTACATACCTCAAAAAGAATGTATGTGGACAAACATGTAGTGTTTAATGAGTCTGACTTTCCTTTTAAAATAGACTTTCCTTTAAAGTAGATTAAAACACTCAAAACATCAGTCAAAGTTATAATTAATTGCAGCTTACGTAAGTTCTTCAATTTGAAATCAATGTTGACACAAAATCAGAAGATATCTTCTTGAATACTCTTGCAATAACTTAGTTTCATCAAGATAGTTCATCATACTTACAATCAACTTCAACATCAAACACTCAAGCTGCTTAAAACCTTGAACACCAAACAACAAACTCAACACAGCCAGATGAACATGTCTTAGCAAATACTGACCATGAAACATAATAACAGAACATTCAGCCACCCTTACAACATTTCCCTTCAAATAGTCAACCTATGATAACCAAATCAAAGGATGACATTTTCAAGTCTAAAATCTTTGTTAGTCAGAAACATTTGCTTGACACTGAAACACTGCAAAACATCACTGAAGAAGCAATGACTAACAACTAATGGAAAAAAGGCTATGAAAGAAGAATTTCAGGCATCGTAAAACAACAACATATGAAGACTAGTTCCTTCAACATCAAACACTAAAATTGTAGAAAACATATGGGTTTTTAGGGTCAAATATAGGCCAAATGACTTAATAATAAGATACAAGGTCAAATTAATGGCTAAAGGGTACCATCAAATTGTTGATTTCCCAAAAACCTTTAGCCTTGTGGTAAGATTTACAACAATAAAAGTAGTTCTTTGCATTATTATTTTGTTTGGATGGGACATCAAACAAGTTGATGTCAACATTGCCTTCTCGAATGGGGCACTTGTTTAAGAAGTATTTATAGCTCAACAAGAAGGATTGTGGACAGAAGGTATTCAAGTTATGTTTGCAAACTTCTCAAAGCAATATATGGGCTTAAATAGGCTCTAAGAGCTTAATATGACAAGTTAAAAGGAGTTTTGATAGATTAAGGCTTTATTAACTTAAAGTCATATACATCTTTTTTCCTTTTGAAGAAATGTGAAAACTTGGTAATGTTGTTAGTATATGTAGATGATTTTTTTATAACTGGAAGCAATGTAGATTTAGTAAATGAGATCATAAGTAAGTTTAATAACATATTTTCTTTGAAAGTTCTTGGTTTATTAAATTATTTTTTGGGAATACAAGTGTCAAGGGACAAGCATGGCATGCATTTGTGTTAAAAGTAAATATATTTATGATTTGCTCAAGAAAGCAAGAATGAAACAATGTAAAAAAAGTCACACTTCTATGAATACCAGGGAGAACCTTCAAAAAATGATGAAGTTCAATTTCATGATCCAACACTTTATAGAAGTATCATAGGTGCTTTACAATACTAGACTCTTACAAGGCCTAAAATTGTTTATAGTGTGAATAAATTCAACCAGTACATGGAATGTCCAAAGCAGTAACATTAGATGGCCTGTAAAAGGGTGCTCAAATACTTGTCAGGAACTCAAAGTTATAGAATTTACTTTGTTGTTGAAGGAAGAATGGAATTGACTGGATTTACTGATGTTGACCGGGTCGGTGATAGTGATGACAGAGATCAGCTAGTGGCTATAGCATACTCCTTAGTGAAAATCTTATATCTTGGAGCTTGAAAAAGCAAAGGGATATAGCCAAGTCATCTACTAAGTCAAAGTACAAAGCATTAGCCTTGACTAAAGTTGAGGTTATGTGGCTAAAGTCTTTACTTTCAGAGCTGAACATGAAGTTCATTAAAAAATTAGTCATCTGGTGTGACAATATAAATGTAGCATCTTTGGCTGTAAATCCTATCTTTCATGGCAAGTTAAAACTCTAATACCTCAATTCACTAAAAATTTTCACAGAATTTTCCCCTATAAAATGAACATTTCTCAACAATTAAAACCTGCAAAAAAATTCTAAACACTTTCAAAATATGTCCAAATCCAACAATTTTATCTCAATATCAAAATATGACTAACATTTAAAGTTTAAGCAATCATTCACTAATTTAAAACTATATAACTTGTATTTCTATAATTAGACAAAAAAAAATACAGCAAAAAGTCCTCTAATTGAAAAACTTCCAATCTATTTCAACTACTCATCTTCAGCCTTACCCAAAATCTGAAAAGTATGGGTGAACTAATGCCTAGTAGATATTTATATGCAATGGACATTTTTCAAATGAACAAATATGATAAAATTTTTAAATTCCACTAACTCATGAGTAATAAATATATAAGAAATTTTAAAATTTTACTTTCAAACAGGATAAACAAAATAATTATTATTTTAGCATAAACAATTTATTAATATCATACATACTTTTAGGACATTATTATCAAGAATTGCCACCCCAATAACCAAAGTACTTCTTGGCAATATTTAGGAACCATTATCCTACTTGATTTTCTATTTACTAACTTTCATCATAAGATAGAAATCAAGTACAAAGTTACCGGTGCTTAACTAAACACGGCCATACAATATCAAATTCAATTCATTGTTCAAAAATAAAAACAATAACATTTTAAATTTTTCAATAAAATTATAAAACATAAATTCATTTTTCTCAAATAGTTACATTAAATTCACACAAATAATTAATTGTATCAACATGTACATATATTAAAATATTTCATATGCACGTACTTAAATTTTAAATAAAATAAACATTATACTTTTCAGTTTTTGAAACCAAAATCGTTCTAATTGCATATAACCACCTACCTCAAAATTTAAATAATTGGCCATTTTATCATTTCACCGATTTATCTTCCTCCTTAGAATCACCTTCTAAATAAAATTAATAATAACATTTACTAACCTAACCAATAACAATTAAATTCTCCACTTATAACAATTTCACACGTTATAATTTTAAAAAATTAAACATAACCTGAAAGATAATAAAATAAATTCTCTCAAAATAATTAATCAACAAATATGATGTGATCTTATATTTAGTAATATTATTATAAACTAAACTACAAGAATAAACAAAATTTTATATATACTATTCACATGTAAATAATATTAGTAAGACCCCAAAACTATTTCTAATTTACATAATGGCTCATAACTTTAGTACATTCAAAATATGGTCCAATATAATTTTAAATAACAATTATGGGCTATGTCTAGTCAAGGCGGCAAATAAAGCCTAACTAATTACAGATTTTTCACAATTATAAACTAATATTACAAACACACCCACATCTAATATTTAATACAAAAATCTTTTTTTTTTCACTATAATCAAACACATATATTCTTCATCAAACTTCAATATATATGTGTGTGTGTGTGTGTGTGTGTGTGTGTGTGTGTGTGTGTGTGTGTGTGTGTGTGTGTGTGTGTGTGAAACTATTTCCCACAAAATATTTAATAAAAATATCATTTTTATCTTAATTACTAAAATCAAACACATATACACCCATTAAAAATATAAAAAAAAATTATTGCACAATACTATATAAAAATTTCAATTTACTAATATATTTAAAATTTATAGTGAATAAATTATCACAAAATAAAATTTTATCAATTTCTTTTTCAACTAAACCATTAAAAACAAGATTTATAACAAATTAAAATAAAGAAAAATATATGTCATTTATAACATTATTAACAAATAATTATAACCATTTATAAAAATTACAAGAAAGCAAAATAGGGAGAAAAAAAAAAAAAAAAAACAAAGGCTTACAAAAATTGGCTTCGCAAACAAATAGAAAGTTTATCTTTGCTAGCTTTTCAAGTTGACATTAAACGAAACAAACAATGCTTTTCTTTCTTTCTTCTATTTTGTTTTGCATTCGAAATCAAAGATAAAAAAAGAATGAATTTTACTGCCAGTCATGTGACATTTTTCCATTCTTCATGCATTTCTAAGGCCACAACGTTGATTCACCTAATCTCAACTGCATCAAATTTCATGCTAACCTTTTTTTATGCAACAGAATCATGACAAAATCAAAATTCATTTAACCAGAGAAAATAAATATACTAAAAGAGTAAGGTATGTTCTTTTTAAGAATTAATTAGCCGACATCATGACAAAATCTTTGAGTATTGGCAAAAATATTGAGCTTGAGAGGGAATGTTAAAAACTAATGTGTGTCGACTAAAATGCTAAACCTAATCGAATATTGTTTAGGAATATAAAAACTTAGAATGCAAGAAAGAGTTCCTTGATGTTGAAGGAAAGCATAAGCTAGTGTCTGTCATCTTCTGACGATTGTTTCCAGCTCAGTTTCTTAGTATTTATTTTGTTACAACAGTAAATAGTACTCACAGCTCATCTTAGACAGCTCACAGCTTGAATGCAATCCTGATATTCCTCACTTTGTACTATATATATATATATATATATATATATTGCTCAATCATTGTAATCATTCAATCAATTAAGGTTCATTTTCATTTCATTTTTCTTTTTGAACTTCTTCCCACCTACCAATCTTAATTTTCTTAAAACAGGATTAGCATTGCTGCCGCTTTAGATTGACCAAATAGCAATAAATCAAATCATTCAATCACTGCATAATGCTTCTCTTTCTCCCCCTATTAAATTCATTTCTGGTAGTCTATGGTTCTTACTTCTTT
>JAXCLQ010049742.1:0-19222 GCA_035584115.1 Cedrela odorata | reverse complement strand
TGAAAATGATGTTGATGTGTGAATGTTTATGAATGAAAATGATTTTATGGCTCTAGTCATTAGTTAATGTTTATTCTAATTTAGCTGGGTCTCGGGTCAAAAATGGGATTTTTAAGCTATTCAGAATTCTGTTTAACGTACTATGCACGTTTCTATTATGTTCAAAATGGAAAGAATGTCCGCTTTAATCGAAATATGTGATCACGTTCTGAATCCGGGTCACCGTGAGTGTAGGTGATACTAACTGACTAAGCCATTCTGAAAATATTTGTACTATGAATTCGTTTATGTGTAATTGAAAAGTTTAAAAAATTCATTGATCCGTTTGAGCAAATATGATTGCTTTGGAAAAGAAATAAATATGTTATTTATCACATCGACATATAAAAAACTTGCATGGTTTACTTACTGAGATTATATCTCACCCTTCATTGTAAAAATTTTATTTTTCAGAAAATAGTACGTAGAAGTGACAAAAGAAGCGTGCAAGGTTAGTTAAGTATAGATGAAAATCTTGGTTATATGTGTAATTAACATAGTAATTATAAATTTGAGAACTGATTATATAGATAACACTTTGTATGTGTAAAGAATTTAGAAATTATAGACATTTAAGAATTATGTAATAATAATACTTTTTGTATGAAATGATGTAGCATTATGTAATAATGATTGATTGAATAAGTATGAGAATGAGGTGTTACAACCATCAACGAAGAATTTTTTTACGTAGGCGTTAGACTACCTATTTAGTCATACTGTACCCAAATCCTCACTTCATTTGGACTTCTTCCCTACCAACTAAACCTTAACAATTGGAGAATCATATCTAGTCTATCGTCGTATGGCACTAGATCTCAGATCACAACCCTTTTCTTGAGGAGATTGAGTACATGTTTATATTGAAAAAAAATCCCATAAGCAGTCTTAGGTGGTTCTACCTTTAGAACCGAGCCAGTGAGAACAACCCTATCATCAGCAGCCCTACCTTTAACAAAACTTGGAAGAAAAAATGGTTTTTGGTTGGAGATAATTAAAATTCAATCCCACATTTTCATGTACCTAGACTCTTTAGTGAAGCGGTCTTTTAGAGCAGCAAGCCAACATTGGCCCCTCGTAGCCATGAGAGGATAAAACTGGCCAGGTTACTAGCTTTTGACCAGAGCTTTTTGCTTTCGGAAGACGAACTACTTAGTTTGAGTCTGGAAAATTTTTGTGTATCTAAACACCAATTAGCCTCGGAAAAGGTCATTCTTTGAGGTAATCTCAAAGTGACTCGTCCTTAGTGTTGGGGTTGCAGTAACTAACTGTAGTTTTATTTGCGTTTGCAGGTGAAATGGCTTCCAGAGACCAAACTTCAGATCCCTTTCAAGTCTTGCAGAGACTTACCAAAGGAAAAATGAGAGGAAAAGCCCCTCAACCTTTAAAGGCTGCTAAAAAAGGTTCAGCTAAAGCCTCGGAAGCCTTAAAAGCGGCTGGCCCCTTCAGCGCGACTTGCCCCAAGGTTCCCTTCAAAAGGGTAGTAATTCGAGATCCGACACCTCTCCTCTCAGCTTCCACCACTGACAAGGGCAAGCCTAAGGTTGTGGTTAAGGCTTCTGGGAAAAGGGCCAAGAAGAAGAAACAGATGTTCGACCAGACCGACCAAAAGTCGGTTAGATCGTGGAAACTTATTCCAGAGGATCTTCCTAAGGAAAACAGAGGTTTTTTGAACACTTCTTTTCATACATCAACCTATAGGTGTAGAGCATTAGCGACAAGTTCTCTTAGGATATCACTAAGCTCTCAAGGGAGTCGTTGCTGAATTTCTAACTAAAAGGGCTAAGTCGGTTAAGTACTTTCTCTTAGTGCTAAGAAGTGATAAATGTTTATAACTTGTACTCCACTAATTATTGGTGCTTTTTTAGCTCTTCTACTCGACCATTCTGCAGCACGGTGCTCTTATTAGAGATTACTCTCGGGCATTAGAGGCCAAGAAGATGAAGAAAGACTTAGCTTTCGTAAGAAGCAAGTATGAATCCGACCTTGACATAGTGTATAGGGAATGAGAGGAGCTCTAAATAAGGTGGCTATGGTTGAGTCGTCTTAGTCCTAAGCAAATAGAATAGCAGAGGCCTTAAAGTCAAAGCTAGACAGCCTAAGGGAGGAGGGAGAGGTGCGTCTTTAAAGCTTGAATAAGGAGTGTGAAGAGCTGCGAGCGAGCTTGGACGTCAAGAAGAAAAAGTTTGCGCTCTTGACTAAGAAGGTCGAGGATGACGAGGCAGAGATGGGAGCTCAGTTTTGCGAGAGTGTCAATGATAACATTGACCTGACTTGTGAAACGCTCTAAGGCCAATATCCTGACCTGGACCTGGGTTGGCTATATGAAGCCTTGGGGCGTCAAGCTCTGGTGTGAGTAGGAGAAGGCTCTAACGGGGTATTCCCTGAAAGGGAGAGGCATCCTATTCTAAAGACCAAGTTCATGGCCCCATTGGTGTCTGCTACCGGCCCCTCTATTGAGCCCCCTGATGCAAATGCCCTCGTGGAAATCTCTTCCACAGAGTAGACAGAGGCTCCTCCTACTGACCTGACGACTCCTTTAAACGACTCAGCTACTTCTCTAGCAGATCCAGCTACTCCTGTTGACGCCCCAGTCGATCACATTGTAGAAGTTTAGTTTTAGTTTTAGTTTTTTTTTTTTATGTAATACTTTAATAAATGAAATTTCCTTTCAAGTCTTCTAATTTTCTCTTTCCTTTAACTACTCTCTTTTTCTTTCACCGAGTAGTTCTGTTCAATCCTTGCTTACCTTACGAACTTGGATTACCTGTTAATATTAACTTGGCATAATAATATCCTAAACTGTTCATTCTTCAAGTATTAACAGCTCTTTTCACTTAAAGTCTGTTTGTATCCTAAACTTCGTTAACACGCTTCGTATTAATCACTTGATAACTTCTTTGATCGATCCTTTCCTAAACTAGGCCCGACAGCCTATTTGGGCCAGGAATTATATCGTCCGGGAGCAAATAACAAGCTAACATCTGGAAACTGTGTTACCCTTTTTTAGACTACGAGAGGAGATTACCTCGAGATGTTTAATGAGACAATCCGAGAGCCTCTTTTTCTTATGCTCTCCGAAACCGTGTTCAAGGCTTGCTTGAGCTGAGGATAATATTACCTTAAGAAAAATAGAAAGTTGACGTCTGGCAACCGTGTCACCTATGTCCGGGCTTCGAGAGGAGATTACCCCTAGACGTTTGATAAGATCATCCGAGAACCTCTTTTGCTCATGCTCTCCAAAACTGTACTCAAGGCTTGTTTGAGCTGAGGATAATTTTACCTCAGGGAAAATAGAAAGTTAAACGCCTGGGAACCCTATCACTCATGTCTGGGCTTCGAGAGGAGATTATTCCGAGACATTTGATAAGATCATCCGAGAACTTCTTTTGCTCAAGCTCTCTGAGACCATACTCAGGGTTTGTTTGAGCTAAGGATAATATTACCTTAGGGAATATAAAGTTGAACGTCTGGGAACCGTATCTCCTGTGTCTGGGCTTTAGGAGGCGATTACCCTGAGACGTTTGATAAGATCATCCGAGAACCTCTTCTGCTCATGCTCTTCAAGACCGTGCTCAAGGCTTGTTTGAGCTAAGGATAATTGACCTCGAAGAGATAATATTACCTTAGGAAAAATAGAAAGCTGAACTCCTAGGAACCGTGTCACCCGTGTCCAGGCTTTAAGAGGAGATTATCCCAAGATATTTGATAAGATCATCTGAGAACCTCTTTTGCTCATGCTCTCCGAGACCATACTCAGAGCTTGTTTGAGCTGAGGATAATATTTCCTTGGGGAAAATAGAAAGCTGAACACCTGAGAACCGTGTCACCCATGTCTAGGTTTATAGAGAAGATTACCCTAAGACGTTTAATGATCATGAGCTTTTGCTTTATCTGTTGGCTGACTTTAGAAGTGAAAAATAAAAAATAATTTTATTAACTTCTAAGAGAATTTACTACAAAAATTTTTGATGCTTTTAAGGGTAATAAAACTTCAAGCGTTCTGCATTCCAAGGCTTTCGGACTCGGTTCCCGTTAAGTGATTCCAGCTTATAAACTTCAGATTTGAGGACTTGAGTGACTTTGTAAGGCCTTTCCCAGTTTGCACCTAGAACGCCCTCTCTTGAAACCTTGGTGTTCATGGTTACTTGTCTTAGAACCTAATCTCCTAGCTGAAAAAAGCGGTGCTGAACCTTCTAGTTGTAATATCTCGCTATCCTTTATTGGTGAGCTGCGACCTTTATCATGGCCATTTCCCTCTTTTTTTCCAATAGATCTAATTTCAAATGTAAGCTCTCGTCATTAGACTTCTCCTCATAATTGTTAACCCAGAAAGTTGGTACGCTTACTTCTATCAGAATCATTGCCTCATATTCGATAGCTAAGCTATAGAGAGTTTCTCTTGTGGCGACCTTAGGCGTGACTCGGTACGCCCAAAGAACCTCAGGAAATTTGTCAATCCACGCACATTTGTGCTATTTGAGCTTTTTCTTTAAGGCCTTTTTGATGACTTTATTAGCTGCTTTCACTTGTCCATTAGCTTTAGGATGAGCTAGAGTTGCAAATCTAAGGTCAGTTGCAAAATCTGAGTAGAACTCCCTAAAGTTTGCATTGTCAAACTGCTTTCCATTATCCTTGATTAGTACTTGAGGTATTCCAAACCTGTAAATGATGTTATGCTTGACAAACGTCGTAACCCTTTTTTCTGTGATAGCCGCTAAGGGTTCTGCTTCTACCCACTTTGTGAAGTAGTCGTTACTTAGTGTTTGCACGAGCTTGCGGTAAAGGTCCAATGAGATCGAGCCCCCACTAGGAAAATGGCCAAGAACTCGCTAGGAAAGTCAACTTCTCTAGAAATTATCTTGGAATGCAGCCGTACACCTGACATTTATGACACATTTTAGCTAGATACAGTACATCACGAGAAAGTGTTAGCCAGTAAAGCTTCAATATTCTGTGGGTCATAGGTAGAGCTCCCCCATGTTCTCCACATATTCCTCAATGGATTTCATCTAGGGTCTGAGTAGCTTCCTCAGGTCTCAGGCATTTTAGGTAAGGAATACTGTATTCCCGCTTGTATAGCTCTCCATCAATGATGATATATCTTGCCGATCTGTTTCTAACCTTTCTCGCCTGCTCTTTATCTCCGGAAGCTTATCATCTTGAATATAGGACCTTATCTCATCGACCCAACAATGATGCGGATTTAATTGAGATACATAACGCGTATGGTCTTCATCTTATGTGCTTCTTTGTTCTAGTAATTCTATCGGTACCGAAGTGGGAATGCTTCATTTAAAAGTATAGGCCAGTTTTGCCAGCATGTCTGCCTTTGAATTTTTAGCACTCGGAATTTATTTGATTCTGACAATCTTTAACGCGCTCAATACTTACTTAGCTTTCTCCAAGTATGCTTACATATTATCTCCGAGCGCTTGGAACTGGCCAGCCAGTTGGTTGGCCACTAATTAAGAATCACAGTGGACGTCGAGACCTGTGATTCCTAGAGCTAGAGCTAACTTGACCCCTGTAATTAACTCTTAGTACTCCGCCTCGTTATTGGTAACCTTAAAATTAAACTTTAAGGAATATATTACCTCAATCCCTTTTAGACTTATGAGGACCACACCAGCTCCTCCTCCCTGAGCGTTTGAAGCTCCATCGATAAAGAGGTTCCAGATCGCCGTTTTTTCATCTAGGGTGGTTGGATCTTCTCGGTCAAAAGGTTATTCTGTGATCTAGTAGACAATGAGGTGTTCCAACATCGATCTTTCGGCAAAAAAATCTGCTAAAGCCTAACCCTTAATCGCTTTATTGGGCTTATAGATAATGTCATACTCACTAAGTTTAATAGACCACTTGATTAATCATTTTGAGAGGTCTGGCCAATGCAGGATTTGTCTTAGCAGCTAGTTCGTTAGCACAACAACCTGATGAGCTTGGAGGTAGGATCTAAGCTTTCTTGTTGCCACCACCAATGCTAGTGCTAGCTTCTTTGGCGGCAAGTATCTTGTCTCAGTGTCTAGTAGTGCCTTACTAGTGTAATAGATGGGACGGTGAACTTTCTCAAAATCTTCCTTCACTAAGACTGAGTTTACCGAATGGTCGCTTACTGCGAGGTATAGGTAAAGCATTTCTTCGGTCTCAGGTCTCATCAGGTGAGGTGGGATGCAAGATATTGCTTCAACTCTTGAAAGCTGTGCTCACATTCTTCTATCCATTCAATCTTCTTCCCTTTTTTATGATCTATAATAAAATGAAGCATCTATTGGTAGCTTTAGATGGGAACCTGCTAAGTGTTGCTAGTCGCCCAGTCAAACTTTAGAGCTCTTTAAGGTTAGACGGGGACTTCAAATCTAATATGGCCTTAATCTTCTGTGGATTAGCTTTTATACCACGTTCACTAACCATATATCCAAGAAACTTCCCAGGTTGAACTCCAAATGCACATTTTTTAAGAATCAACTTTATTCTGTACTTGCTTAAGTAATAGAAAATTTCTTCCAAATGCTTAGGGTGGTCTCGGGCCTTCTGAGATTTAGTAATCATGTCATCCACATAGACCTCCATGGTTTTGCCTATCAGTGGTGTAAATACTCGGTTGACAAACCTTTGGAAGGTAGCCCCGACATTTTTCAATCCAAAGGGCATTACTATATAGCAGTATAATCCTTGATCGGTAATAAATGTCATTTTCTCTTGGTCTGATTCACGCATCCTCATCCGATTGTATCCCGAGAATGCATCTATAAAGCTTAATAATTCATGACCAGCTGTCAAGTCCACCAACTGATCGATTCGAGGGAGCGGGAAACTATCTTTAGGATAGACTTTATTTAGGTCCATGAAGTCTACACACATTCTCCATTTACCGTTGACCATTTTAACCATTACCACATTCGATACCCATTTTGGGTAATGCACTTCTCTGATGAATTTTACTTTCATCAGCTTGTCAACTTTAATATGTATTATTTCTCTTCTTTCTTCATTGAATGGTCTCCTTTTTTACTTTACTAGTTTATGTTGGAGATTGATAGCAAGTCGGTGAGAGATTACTCGCAGGTCAATACCCGACATGTCTTCATGAGACCACGCGAACATGCCCATATATTTCTTCAGGATGTCATTGAGTTTAGACTTCAATTCTTCTAGGAGTTGGGCACCAATTTTAACCGTTCTCTGAGGTGACTCCTTGTAATACTCGCGCTTTCTTTTATAGAACTCATAGCTATGATTGTAAATATACTTGTTAAAGTATTAAGTGTTAGAATTTTAAAAATTAATATAAAGCAAATCTATAAGGTAGAATTGGAATTTCATTAATTAGCAAGGTTATTTTTGGGATTTTAGCTTATGGATAAATATATACATATATAATTAAGTGAGCTAAATATTATATATACATAATTTGGGCTCAATTTAATTAAATTAAGCCCAAGCCCAAGCTTATGTGTGTGTGTGTGTGTATATATATATATATATATACATACTAAAATAGGCCAAAGTCCAAGCTCAAGTCCAAATATAAATGTATATATATATATATATATATAACAAAGTAAAATAAATAATTAAATGAATCAAATATTAGATTTTTTTGCTTAAATTCTCTACAAAATCCTAGCCATCAACTTGTCAAATTTCTAGGCATGTTTTGTAAAATGGATAAAGATGAACATAAAAGCTAAGTTAATGGAAAATGTGGTGGATAAATATGGTCCATTGGAATTGGTTAAAGCTATCCTAGCCATCCATGTGTTTCATTAATTAAATTAATTAATATTTGGTGTTAGTTAGTGGAAAATGTAGTGAAAAAATGATGACCATTGGATTTGATTGAAGTAATCCAAGCTATCCATGTGTTTTAAGAAAATTAAAATTAATTAATATTTGATAGAAAATGGGTGGCAAAAGGAGAGCCCTTGGATTTGTTAGATTAATTCAAGCCATCCATGTGTTTAAGCAATTATACTTAAATAAAATTGATGTTTTCAAATTGGAAAAGGCAAGGGAAGCATACGTACAAGACATTTGAGAAGAAAGAAAGGGGTGAAGGAAGAAAGGGGAAAGAAAAAGAAATTGGTGAGTTTTTCTTTTGATTAGTATTTTATTATTTTGGTGTAGTAAGCTTAAGGAATTGTTAATGTTAAATTGTAGTAGGATTTATATTATCATGTGATATAAGAAAATTTGAAATGAATATTGTAATTATTATGTGACAATAATAGTGGAATTGGTGGAAATTGTATTGTTAATACTATATTATAATAAGAAATTAGAATTGTAGTATTTTGGTATAGCATTAATTAAATTAATTGTAGTATGAATTAAAGTTCTTTTAAAATTAAAGTTCTTTTAATTAGAGTTATAGTAGGAAATTAATTATAGTATGCTTAGTGAATTAAATTAATTGTAGTATGAATTAAAGTTCTTTTAATTAGAATTGTAGTAGAATATTAATTATAGCAAGCTTAGTGAATTAAATTAATTGTAGTATGAATTAAAGTTCTTTTAATTAGAATTGTAGTAGGAAATTAATTGTAGCATGCTTAGTAAATCAAATTAATTGTATTTTAGAAATTTGAAATAGATATTATGTTAAGATTATATATTATGTTAAATAAGTAAAATTACTGGTGATTGTTGTAATGATTATTAACATATGTATATCATGTTTATGAAAATGGTGTAAGTTGGTGAGGATTTGAAATGGTAGATTGTGGAAGTGGAATTGAATCTCGACGATTTTGGTAGGGCGAGTTTATTTAAAATATTTAGAAGTGTTTAGAATTTGATAATGCGGATGTGTTGGAAAATGAATTAACGGAATAGCAATATTTAACGAATTTTGAGATGTTACGCTAAATATATTATTTTCAAAAATTGGTATAATAAGCATATATATATATATATGTATTTATGTATGTATAAGTATATATGAAATGATGTTATGGCATAAATATAGTAATAGGTCTATGTTAGGAAATTAATAAAGTATTAGAGTTTGGAAATGTAAATGTCGTAGGAATATAGCGTTAAGTATAAAATGTGAAACTAAGATAGATTGTGTTAATTTGTTTTAGGTTCACAACATTAAGATAAGAATATACTCGGGAAGAGCGGGAACAAATGTAATTATATTATATATGCATTTTTATGTTTTTGAAAATTGTGCGATACTCAATATTGCTTGAAATGTGTATGCAGATTTGGTTGACCGAGTAATTATTGCAGAAAGGGATTTGGCAGAATCTCAAAAAGCTCGAGAACAGTTTAACATGAAGAGAGGAGATGTGAGGCAAGGGGGTACTAGCAGCAGAATACACAAACCTCCATTTCAGCAGGGTAATGGAGGTAAATCTGTTACGAGAGGAGTTAATTTTAGAGATATAGGCAGTAATAGGTAGGCAACATTGAGGATGCCTACTCCTTATGAATCTTGTGGAAAGTTCTATCCTGGAATTTGTCATCGAGTGTCAGGAGCTTGCTTTGGTCGTGGGAAGTAAGGGCATACAATCAAAGACTGTCCAAATAGGCGGTTAGACAAGAAAGATGGTGGAGTTGAAAACCAGAACAAGAAGCAAAAGCTACCTGGACGTGTGTATACTCTTACCAAGCAGGATACACAAGCGTCAAACGAAGTGGTAACAAATACACTGACTCTTTTTAATAAGGAAGCTAAATTACTGCTTGATCCTAATGCTACCCATTCTTTTGTGTCATGTGCATTTGGTTGTTTGTCTAATAAACCTCCTGAATCTTTGAAATATGTGATGACTATGGCCAAACCTATGGGTGAAAGGGTGTGAAGTTTTTGATAAGTGCAATTATGGCCATTAAGTTATTAGAGAAAGGGTGTGAAGTTTTCTTAGCTTATGTAGTTAAGGAGGATGAGACTGAGATGCATGTGGAGGATATTCTTGTAGTCTCAGAATTTCAAGATGTGTTTCCAAAGGATTTGCCTAGATTACCTCCTGAAAGAGAGAATGAGTTTGGTATTGAGTTGGCACCGGGTACATCGCCCATTTCTATAACACCTTATAGAATAGTGCCTGTGGAGTTAAAAGAATTAAAGAGTCAATTGCAGAAGTTGTTAGATAAGGGTTTTGTACACCCTAACACTTCACCCTAGGGTGCTCCGGTGTTGTTTGTTAAGAAGAAAGATGGCACTCTAAGATTGTGTATTGATTATAGGAGATTAAATCAAGCCACAATAAAGAATAAGTATTCTTTACCTCGGATTGATGATTTGTTTGACTAGTTGCAAGGAGTGAGTATATTTTTTAAAATTGATTTGAGGTTAGGATATTACCAGATCGGAGTTAAGGGTGAGGATGTTCCAAAGACTGCTTTTCGTACTCGGTATGGACATTATAAATTTTTGGTGATGCCTTTTGGGTTAACAAATGCCCCAGCAGTCTTTTGGATTTAATGAATAGGGTGTTACAGCCATACTTTGATCAATTTGTGATTATGTTTATTGATGATATATTGGTGTATTCAAAGAGTGATAAGGATCATAAGAAACATTTGAGGATAGTGCTTCAAACACTTAGGGAAAAGAAGTTCTATGCTAAGTTTAAAAAATGTGAATTCTAGCAGAAACAAGTAGTGTTTTTGGGGTATATGGTGATTAAGGATGGGATATCTGTTGATCTGGCTAAAGTGGAAGCAATAGTTAATTGGCAGCGACCTTCAACGGTCACAGAAGTAAAGAGTTTCTTAGGTTTAGCTGGATATTATCGAAGGTTTGTGAAAGGTTTCGCTAGGTTGGCGGCACCTTTAACAAAGTTAACTTGGAAGGATACAAAATTTGTGTGGGGTAAGGAATGTGAAAGAAGTTTTCAGGAGCTTAAAAATCATTTGGTGACAACTCCGATTCTGACAATTCCATCTAGTGGTGGAGGATTTGCGATATATAGTAATGCCTCAAGCAAAGGTTTAGGTTGTGTACAGATGCAACATGGGAAGGTTGTAGCTTATGCTTCTAGACAACTTAAGGATCATGAACAGAGTTACCCTACACATGATTTAGAACTTGCAGCGGTGATCTTTGCTTTGAAAATTTGGAGGAATTATTTGTATGAGGAAACATGCCAAATTTTTACTGATCATAAAAGTTTGAAGTATTTGTTTACTCAAAAAGAATTGAATTTAAAGCAAAAGAAATGGTTAAAATTGGTGAAGGATTACGATTGTACAATTAATTATCATCCTGAGAAAGCTAATGTGGTGGTTGACGCCTTAAGTCGGAAATCTTCGGGACAGTTAGCTGCATTAATAACCACTCAGAAGTAGATTTTGTTGAGCCTGGATAAGAATCAAATTGAAGTAGTAAGAAAGGCAGATAACTCCTATATGGCTTATTTGATAGTGCAACCAACCTTGATTCAAAGAATTAAAGATGCTCAGAGAGCAGATCAGTACTTGAGGAAGGTTGCAGAAGAAGTTCCAGGAGGTGGAAGAAAAGGGTTTACAATAGCTGAGGATGGGGCATTGTATTTTGAAGGAAGACTTTATATGCCTAGGAATGATGCCTTACAATAAAAAATTCTGAATGAAGCTCATAACTCTCAGTATACTATCCATCCTGGTAGCACAAAGATGTATAAGGATCTTCGCACTAGACTTTGGTGGCCTAAGATGAAATTAGATGTTGCACGATGTGTAGAGCAGTGTTTGACTTGTCAGCAAGTTAAAGCAGAACATCAGAGACCGTCGAGTTTACTAAAGCCCTTAATGATACCGGAGTGGAAATGGGAGCGCATAGCTATGGATTTTATTGTGTGATTACCAAGAACACCTAAGGGTTACAATACAATATGGGTAATTATAGATAGGTTGATGAAATCGGCACATTTTTTTCCTGTGCGTACCACTTACTTGATGGATAGGTATGCACAATTGTATGTTAAAGAAATTGTCAAATTGCATGGAGTGCATGTTTCCATTGTTTCGGATAGAGATCCACGATGTACCTCTAAGTTTTAGAAAAGTTTACACAAGGCTATAGGTACCAAATTAAATTTTAGCATGACTTTTCACTCGCAAACTGACAGACAATCGGAGAGAACTATTCAAATTCTAGAAGATATGTTGCGAGCTTATATATTGGATTTTAAGGGTAGTTGGGATGAATGTCTACCATTGGCGGAATTTGCCTATAACAATAGTTTCCAATCCACTATTGGTATAGCTCCATATGAAGCACTATATGGAAGGAAGTGTAGATCGCCACTTTATTGGGATGAGGTCGGCGAAATTAAAGTTTTAGGGCTATAAATTGTTAAACAAACACATGAAGTGGTTGAGAAAGTAAAGGAAAGAATGAAAACTGCGCAAAGTAGACAAAAAAGTTATGCTGATATCCGAAGGAAGCCCTTGGAATTTATTATGGGAGAAAAATGTATTTTTCAAACTGGGTCCGATGAAAGGTGTAATGAGGTTGGGTAAGAAAGGGAAGTTAAGCCCTAGATTCATTGGTCCGTTTGCGATTTTAGAAAGAATGGGGGATGTGGCGTATCGACTTGCCCTTCCTCCATCTTTGTTTGGAGTGCATAATGTATTTCATGTATCAATGTTGCGCAAGTACATCACTAATCCTACACATGTGTTAAGTTATGAACCACTTAGGCTTGAAGAAGATCTGACTTATGAGGAGGTTCCTGTGCAGATTTTAGATTATAAGGATCAACAACTACGCTCCAAGAAAATTCCCTTAGTAAAAGTGCTTTGGAGAAATCATGCTGAAGAGAAAACCACCTAGGAACGAGAAGTGAAAATTCAAGAGAAATATCCTCAGCTTTTCCAATAAGGAATAAGATACTTAGTAAATTTTGAGGACGAAATTTTTGTAAGGAGGGGAAAATTATAACACTCGCGCTTTCTTTTATAGAACTTATAGCTACGATTGTAAATATACTTGTTAAAGTATTAAGTGTTAGAATTTTAAGAAATAATATAAAGCAAATCTATAAAGGTAGAATTGGAATTTCATTAATTAGCAAGGTTATTTTTGAGATTTTAGCTTATGGATAAATATATACATATGTAATTAAGTGAGCTAAGTATTATATATACATAATTTGAGCTCAATTTAATTAAATTAAGCCCAAACCCAAGCTTATGTATGTGTATATATATATATATATACACTAAAATAGGCCAAAGCCCAAGCCCAAGTCCAAATATAAATGTATATATATATATATAACAAAGTAAAACAAATAATTAAATGAATAAAATATTAGGTATTTTTTGCTTAAATTCTCTACAAAATCCTAACCATCTATTTGCTTTAATCCTAGCCATTCATTTGCTTTAATCCTAACCATCTACTTGTCAAAATTCTAGGCATGTTTTGTAAAATGGATAAAGATGAACATAAAAGTTAAGTTAGTGAAAAATGTGGTGGATAAATGTGGTCCATTGGATTTGGTTAAAACTATCCTAGCCATCTATGTGTTTTATTAATTAAATTAATTAATATTTGGTGTTAGTTAGTGAAAAATGTGGTGGAGAAAGGATTGCCATTGGATTTAATTTAGGATTGCCATTGGATTTAATTTAAGTAATCCAAGCTATCTATGTGTTTTAAGAAAATTAAAATTAATTAATATTTGATAGAAAATGGGTGGCAAAAGGAGAGCCCTTGGATTTGTTAGATTACTCCAAGCCATCCATGTGTTTAAACAATTATACTTAAATAAAATTGATGTTTTCAAATTGGAAAAGGCAAAGGAAGCATACGTACAAGACATTTGAGAAGAAAGAAAGGGGTGAAGGAAGAAAGGTGAAAAAAAAGGGAATTGGTGAGTTTTTCTATTGATTAGTGTTTTATTATTTTGGTGTGGTAAGCTTAAGGAATTGTCAATTCAAATTTTCTCATATCACATGATAATATAATAGGAATTGGTGGATGTTATATTGTTAATACTAGATTATAATAGAAAATTAGAATTGTAGTATTTTGGTGTAGCATGAATTAAATTAATTATAGTATGCTTAATGAATTAAATTAATTGTAGTATGAATTAAAGTTCTTTTAATTAGAATTGTAGTAGAAAATTAATTGTAGCATGCTTAGTGAATCAAATTAATTGTATTTTGGAAATTTAAAATGAATATTATGTTAAGATAATATAGTATGTTAAATAAGTAGAATTTGTGGTGATTGTTGTAATGATTATTAACATATGTATATCATGTTTATGAAAATAGTGTAAGTTGGTGAGGATTTAAAATGGTGGATTGTGGAATTGATTCTCGGCGATTTCGATAGGCTGAGTTTGTTTGAAATATTTAGGAGTGTTTGAAATTTGATAATGCGGATGTGTTAGAAAATGAATTGGCGGAAACAGCAACATTTAATGAATTTGGAGATGTTACACTAAATGTATTATTTTTGAAAATTGGTATAATATGCATATATATATATATATGTATGTATGTGTAAGCATATATAAAATGATGTCATGGTTTAAATATAGTAATAGGTCTATGTTAGGAAATTAATAAAGTATTAGAGTTTGGAAATGTAAATGTCGTAGGAATGTAGCGATAAGTATAAAACGTCAAACTGAAATAGATTGTGTTAATTTGTTTTAAGTGTGCAACATTAAGATAAGAATATACTCGGGAAGAGCGGGAACAAATATAAGTAGATCATGCATGCATTTTTATATTTTTGAAAATTGTGCGATACTCGATGTTGCGTGAAATATATATATTAATGCTTCATTATGCCAACATGAACTTTATGAAATGATTCTTAAAAACTTATGAACTTAAATGTTGTACGCCGATATTGCACATAAAAAGTTATTATGAAATGTTGTCGATGTGTGAAAATTTGAATAAAAATACATTCCTTATGGCTTAGTCGTTAGTTCTATTATTCTGATTTAGTTGGATCTCGTGTTAAAAGCGAGACTTGCAGGTTAGTAAGAATTCTATTTAGTGCACTATGCGTACTTCTATTATATAAAAATTTGAATGACCGTTGTATGTGGAACACGTGATCACATTCTGAATCCAGGTCACCATGGGTGCAGGTGACACTAACTGACTAAGTCATTCTGATAATATTTATATTATGAATAAAGTATATGTGATTGGAAATGTTTGAAAATGCTTTGTTTATGTATACTGTTATATTGTGTTATGCAATGATTGTTTAAAACATTTACCTTCTGTACTGCATCGACATATAAAACCTGTATGATTTGCTTACTGAGATTTTGTCTGACATTTTTTTATTGAAAAATTTATTTTCAGATGATAGCAAATAGAGGTGACCAAGTACATAAGTAAGGATACTAGGTGTATGTGAAGTTTTTAAATATATGTAATTGTAGATTAGCTAAGTAATATGTTTAGACTTATGTTTGGATATGTAGTTATTAAGTTACTTATATGTCAAGGAGTTGTAATACCTATAACTTGGTATGTATACTTGTATGTATAAAACAAATTGTTAAGTATAAATGTTCATAAATGTTTAAAATTTTAGTGATAAAAGAATAGTATTGTATATAGTGAATGTGAGTATGTATTGGTAGTTAATATGAAATAGCTGTAACACTCCTAATCTAGAATGATGGATTTGAGTTCTCCCATTGGCTCTAGGGCCGACGATTTGTCATCCTACTCCACCTTCTTCGCAATCAGCTTATCTCACTAGTTATCTTCAATGGCTTCCAAGACTTCTCTCTACGAGCGCTTTGATAGGCAGTATGAGCCTTTGGAAGACACCGCAAAATATGACCGAGCTTCATTTTGGTTTCCCTTGACAATTCTGATCCCCTCTTCTGCTCGAAATTTAACTTCATATATTGAATGCTCTTTACTGCCTTCGTGGTTCTGAGAAAAGGTCTCCTGAGAATCATAATGTAGGACATTTTGAGGTTGACCACTTAGAACTCCACCATTGTAGTCTTCTGGTAAGGCTGTTCTCCTATGGTGATAGGTAACTGCACTATTCCCAAGGGGTAAACGCACAATTCCCCAAATCAATAGAGGGCGGTCTCGATAGGTCAAAGTCTCAGATCTTCTATTCCCAAAGAATCTAAAGTTTCATTGAAGATAATATTAGCTGAACTTCCCATGTCTACCAAGATTCTGCTAACCCGAGACATTCCCACCGTCAAGGTTACTACCAAGGCAACGTCATGTGGGTAATGCACTCCCACTTCGTCTTCATCCGTAAACATAATAGGTACTGAGGCGAGTTTTCTTTCTTCTCGGCTCGGACATTCATGATATGGATATCCAAAGAGGTGTTGGTTAGAAGTATCTAGAGTAACTCTTTCTAGATCTGTTTGAATTCCTAGCCAATGTTACTTCACCTGAGATCACCATAGTCATTTCTTCTCGCCTCAGTCCACGCTCAATTTCCTAATTCGAGACTTTAGCTCCATCCCTCTCTCTAGCTATCAAGTAATTGTTTCGAATTAGTATTTCCACCTGACTTCTGAGGTTAAAACATTCATTCGTCAGATGTCCAGCGCTCTGATGGAACTCGCAAAACTTATTCTTGGCCTCTCCCACTGGTTTGGCCCTCAATGGGCAGGTTTCCACCAGTAGTTCCTCGTCTTGTGATCTCCTTCCAAACCTATGAGAGTGAGGCTTTTAAATGAGTGAAAGCTTGATCTCCTTGAACATGAGCTACTCCCCTTGTGTCATCTCTCACAAGTGAACGAACGAAAATTCTTTCTTCCTTCGGTTGTCTCATTCTAACCCTAACCTCTTATACTTTTTCTATCAAGATCATGGAAGCTTCTCGTGTCGTCACATTTTCTTCCTAAATCCATCATGGGATTCCTAGCCCCTTCGAGAGATCGTGGTTCGAAAAAAATTTTTTCCCTCATCTTGAGAGCGATTTGATCTTCAATCTCGATCTCATTCAACAGCTTTCTTCTAGCTGTTTCATAAGTGGTAACAAAGGGCTTCCTTATAGTGTACCATCCTCGGTCTACTCGTAGACCTTTCCTATAACCTTCCAGAGTTAAGGAGTGATGATAAGCCCCCAATTCCATCACTTAATCATGATATCTTTTGACGAAGCTCTTGAGGTTTTCACTCTCTCCTTGCTTCATGAGTGGCAATGAACTCGGAGTCTTGAGGTTGATGGTAGAGCCTTTAAACTCATCGACAAAGACTCCGTACAACTATTCAAAGCTACTGATGCTGCCGAGTGTCAGATTGGTGAACCATTTCTACTTGTCCCTCTAGATTCAGTGAAAATAAGTGGCACATCTGGGATTCATCCAACCCCTAGATTAGCATCATTTCTCAAAATAGATCCATTTGTAGCGATGAGTCAGTTTTGCTTTGAAAGGTTTAATTTAGG
The DNA here is from genome assembly GCA_035584115.1 of Cedrela odorata. Classification (NCBI taxonomy): domain Eukaryota; kingdom Viridiplantae; phylum Streptophyta; class Magnoliopsida; order Sapindales; family Meliaceae; genus Cedrela; species Cedrela odorata. Next base: position 1,830 of record JAXCLQ010049742.1, on the reverse strand, counting down.
GCATCTTAAATTTTCGGGAAAAAACGAGGTTCAGTATTTTTTTTGGGAAAAGAGAGATTTTGAGTAAAAACCCATCTTTAGCGAAGCATCGCCACCTACCCCCCCTTTTGCCTCTCCTTCTTCTTTTGGTCTTCTAACTCCTCGAACAATTTTCGAACACGAACCTCTAAGTTTTCAACTCAATCATTGTCTTCCCTAGATCTCCTCCTTCGAGACAAGCTCCGTACAGAGCCTTCCCTTTGCCATTTTTGATCTAGAAACACTTTCATATCCTTTTGGTCGAGACCGTGACTCAATCCCCTTTTACGAACTATCGTCGAATCGTCAGTCGAATATTCAAACATTTGCAGGGCATGTCATGGAGCCTATCGGTATCATTATTGCCCTTGAGATTCTTTGAAGGGATATTCAGAAATCTTCCATATTTCCTTCTCTACGCAATGTATTTTCCCCTGGTAGTGTTTTGGCGATACTCTATCATATGATTTGTGCGGTTGCATCTGGCACATTGTTTCAACAGTTTCGACTCGTTTAGGCATCTTTAACGCTGGGGAACCAGTTTGAAACATCTTCCTCATTCGTGCTACTTCCTCAACCAAGACTTGAATCTGCCTATCCTTTTTTGCATATTGCTTTTCATTCTCCGCCAACCTTTTGGTCAACTAGATTATTTTCGCCATCTCTGGACAAGGGGGAGTTGGTGCGACGAGAAGCTTCTGAATCATGGGTCACGTTCTCCAATGGCGGCGGCTGATCACTAATATCTTGATTAACAGCCATATGGCAATCCACAACATTGTCATGAGGATTCCCCCTCACCATTGCTCTATTTCTTGTCACATACGTTCATGAAGTTGACATATTTTCCTTCTTGTGGTTGTTTTTGACTTTTTGTTCAAATCCCCACAGATGGCGCCAGATGTTAATGTAGCAAAAAATCCTTTTTGTGAATCTCGTGCATTAGCAACGATCTCTCTTCTTCGTTTAATATAAACTCGTAATACCTGTGACCACAATTAAGAGCTATGGGGGTGAAAAGCCGGTTGTTCGGCGAAAACCCTCCGAGGCTTAAGTTAGGGTTTTACTTATGGTTATTAAAAAGAGAAAGCTGAAAGAAGATTATAGTATTTTTTGCCAAAATTATAATAGTCGTATATAGTTATAGCTGATCTCCATTTATAGATGTTATTATCTTCTTAATATGGCAGGATATTATGAAAGCTAGTAATTAGAATTCCACTGTGCGAGAATCACAGAGATTCCATAGGTTAAGCATTGGCTTCCGAATTTAGTGGCATCGTATCCTTAGAATTCTTATTATGTAAGAAGCTCAATTTGGCAAGAATCCTTGTTATGGAATAATTCATGAATGTATGGGAAAGAAATGAATCATTCACTAATACGTAATTGTAGCGAATACTAGGAAATCTTTGTTTGGGGACTATTATTATCCTGACATAAGCTTTGGTGCTGTCTGCTCGAGACTCTCATAAGCTGTGGCCGAGACCTTAATGAGATATGGCCGAGACCTTTAGGTGCCTTCATGGGATAAGACTTAATTCGAGTCTCTTTGTCACACCTATTTCTTACTAACTGTAAATACATACTTACATTTCTTATATACAATGCTATTCTATTTATTAAACAAAACTTAAACATTTCTAGTCAACAATTTTTTTTTCTTTATACAAACAAGTGTATATATAATACAACTCTTTGTAATAAAAATAGATTATCAATTTCATATAAAAAGTATTCATACTAACCTACAAGTCTATACACATTACTTAGCTAATCTATAAATTACATATATCAAAAATAAAACTACGA
>JAXCLQ010049731.1:0-19223 GCA_035584115.1 Cedrela odorata | reverse complement strand
AAGTTAATAAACGAAAATAATTAGTTGAAATATGCAATAAAAAGATTGTCAAATAGCATACACTAACTTCTAAGCTTCTGTACTCACTTTAAAAGCTTTATCAATTCCTGATGAATTGACCATTCCTTCCCTTCCGTGTTCTTTATGCGATTTATGTCTTCTAAAGTCTTTCATCAACTCCCAAAAATTAATTTTATTTTTCATTGTTAAAGAACAAAAGGAGAAAGATAAAATTATCACAGTCGGTGAAGAACCAATGCCTCGAATAGGAAATATATTTAAAAAATAAATCTACATATGACCATCTAAACTTAACTTAAGAGATCGGCCGAACAATCATGTATATATTATTCGTTTTGAGTATACAGTTTATTACGAGTTTACTCTTGAATTTTTTAACTCAAAATGCAAAGGATCTAAATTATATAACTTATAATCCAAACTCACCCGCTAGCAACGTGCGATATAACATTCTCTCCCCTTTGGATCTCACGTCCTCGTGAGGGGCCATAACAGACATTTCAACCACCATAAGACATATCATAAAACATCCACACGCGGAGAACCCAAACTATATAACCTATAATTCAAGCCTACCCATTAGCGATGTGGGATTAATATTTTCTCCCCTTTAGACCTCATGTTCTCGTGAGGGGCCATAATAGACATTTCAATGACCAAAAGACATATCACAAAATATCCACACATCAGGTCACGAGTCGGCTTTGATATCGAATATAACAGTCAAAGGCCGAGACCAACAACCGAGTAAATATTATCTACTTTAGACACGCAGCCCGTTATGGGTTTACTCTTGGATTTTGCAACTCAAAATGTGTCTACTAAGTTAGAAAGACATAAACTATATAACCTTTATCCTAGACTTATCTGTTAGCGATGTAAGATGTAACATTTTAAATGACGAGGGGTAAGCTATCAAATAACCATATAAGAATCAATAAAATAGTAAACATCTCGTATGTCTTTTTTAATAGGGTTTTCTATTATTATTATTATTATTATTAAAAACAAAATAAAAAACATATTTTTTTCTTTTTTACCTCTCTGCCTCCCACTCCTTTTAATGTAAAAAAAAAAATTCTTGTTGATGAAGCAAAAATCCTTCTATAGACTCCGTGCACCAGCAATAATCTTCTCATTCTTTGCTTAACTGAATGTTCAACCTGCAACCACGACAGAACTAAACAGGGGTAAAAAGTCGATTGTTTGGTGAAAACCTTTCAATGTTTAAGTCAAGGTTTTACTCTATTTTATGAGAGAGAAAAGAAAAAAATCAAGAAGAATATATGCTTTTAATACCAGTATTTCATGATGCGTACCTGGTTGCCTTTAACCTTTTTTTTTTATATATATAGATGTTCCTGTTTCTCAAGTTTAGTAGAGTTCTATGGAATTTGAAAACAAAAATCTCGTCTTGTGAGAATTAATGAGATTCCATTTGTCAAGCATCGACTTTCAAATTTTGTGGGATTGTGAACCCTTTTTGTAGAACGTATCTACTAGGCTTAGGATTCTTATTATAGAAAGAGTCCTACTTGAAAAATACATCCACTAGGCTAAGAATCATCGTTGCAGAATAATACGGGAAGAACTTGGGAAATAAGTGAATCATCTCTTAATGCGTAACTACTGAGAGGCCTCGAAAGTCTTTACTTGAGACTTCTCTATTTACCTAAAGTGAACTCAACATATCCGAGATCTTTGTCAAGCTGCGCCCGAGGCCTTTAGGGAGGGACCTCATAATCGATATTTAGATTGCTAACCCGAGACCTTTATTCTGATCTTTAGAGGTCTCGGCCTTCGTTACACCTGATGTCCTTGCTATCTCCTAGGAGGTGTTATTAGGGTTAGACTGAGCTGAAGTCTTCTCTTCTATCTTTTAAAAGGCTTTAGTTTGGGTCCACCATTTATTGGGCTTTTAGTCATGGCCTAGGCCATATCCCCAACAACTCTTTTTGATTTTCGACTCTTTAAGCTCTCGATTAATAGGGGTAATGTTTTAGTTTCTTTATAATTATAATTTTGATTGTTGGAGTTTGTATTTAGGGTCCTTTTTTTTACATTGTTTTAGTATATCAAATAGATTTTTTTAATTAAATCTTCATAAGGTAGTAATAAATCAAAGAAAAAAAAATAATTAGTTTAAATTGTATTACAATAGTGGATTATTTAGATTATAATTTTATAGTATTTACTAATTATAATGTCTATAGAAATATTTTAACAAAAATTCTATCATGATTGCTCACAAAATTTTTTTATAATTTGAATCCTTATATAATAAGAAGATATTAGAATTTTATTTCACTCAAATCGGATAAGAAATTGATTTTATACAAATATTTGAAGTTGGTTACTGTAATATGGAATTTATGAATCTCGTGAAGTTATGGTTAAATATTTATTATTTTGAAGTGCCAAACGATCTTCAAAAATTACAAAATTTTATGTGACAATCGATACATATGTTTACTGTTTGTTTTGTAAATTTAGGAATTTTTAGAAATATATTTTAATATTTAAGAATTTGTGATTGAATAAACCTTAATTTTAAAATAATCTGGATATGTTAATATTTTCTAAGATATTTATTAGTTTTAAGTAGCAAAACCCCTTCAAAAATTATGAAATTTTATATGGTGATTTATACATATGTCTACTAGTGTTTCTATAAATTTCATATTTTTTGGAAATATATTTGAATAATTATGAATTATTTATTGAGTAGTTCACATTTTAGAAACAACCTGGACAAATTACTGTTGTCTGAAAATCTTATTCTTTTAAAATTATTTTTGATCTTGAAATGCCATGAAATTTTTATATATAATTAAATTAGGTGTGCTAAAAAAATATATAATATTTTAGCTTGATTTGATTTATATAATAGGAGTTAAAAATTCTAAATTATAAGGGGTTTTGTTTAGGGTACATAAGCAATTAGTATAGACATAGTTAAACTTTGAAAAAGTTATTTATGTGATATTTTTATGTTTTCTTGATGAGATAATTTGTTATTATAGGAGGTTCGGAACCTTCATACGACAATTAGAGATAACTTAAGATTTTAATTTGAGTTGAGGTAAGTAATTCCATTCATGATATATTGGGTTGTTTTTGTATTATAAAAATATTTTATGGCATGAATTTGTTAAATCAAATGTTTGAAAAATACTTTATTATTTGATGAAAGCATTTATATTACGAATTTTTATAACTTAAATACTTTGAAAGCTAGTTTTTAAACAAATAATTTTAATTATATTGTATAAATTTTATTTATAATAATATTTTACAAATTATTTTATAAACGTCAACTTATAATTGTAAAAGGTGTTAAATATATTATAAGTAAATCAATACAAGCCATTATGTTATTAAATGATTCTTATATGATTATTTGAAATGAAATGTGTTGGCTCATCCGTTTGTAGTATTATAATTCTTATTATGATCGATCATGGTCGATATATCTGATTATTTGGACCAGTTGATATTCTGTCTTGAATGTGCACACTATATATTTTGTTATTGGCCGGATCATCCGGGGTACAAGTGATAATTATTGGCTGGATCACCGAGAGTATAAGTGATACTATGTGACATGAACAACTTAAAAAAAATATTTTTTTATAATGAATGTTTTATATGATTCCGCATTTATATTTTATGTAATATGATTTTGACATATTCTCTTATAAAGATTTATGAACATTAAACTTCTTTTTATTTTGAGAAATTACTTGAAATTGTATTTGTTAGGGGATACAACATGAGGCATGATTAAAACCTAATAAGTTATGGGCCCAAACTAAAGTCTTACAAATGACAGAAGAAGAGCCTTAGTCCTAGCCTGACTTAAGAAACATTGCCCAGGGATAACAATGACTCAAGGTGTAATGAGGGACAAGACCTCCCACAGATGGATGAAAGGCCTCAGTTTTGATTATTAATTCTAAGACCTCCTATGAAGGTCTCAGGTACAGCTGATAAAGGTCTCAGATATACAACACAGGAGATTCGTCTCAGGTGCATAAAAAAATTTTAAACAATGACTTTTGAGATCTCTCAATAATTATATATCAAGGGATAATTCATTTCTTTTTCAAATTCTTTCCGAATTCTTCTATAATAAAGATCCTTAGCTTAGTGGATGTATTTTGCAAGTAGGGCTTATTCCATAATAAGGATCCTATACTTAATAGATGTACTCTGCACGAAAGGCTCAAGATCTTGCAAAACCTGGAAGACCGATGCTTTTCAAATGGAATCTCCTTGATTTTCGCATGATGAAATCCTTATTTCCAGATTCTATAGAATTCTACTAAAATTAAGAGACTTAAAACACAAAAGGAGGCCAAGGACAACCAGGTACGAGTAGTGAAAAATTCTAGGCTAAACTTGATAACCAAATTTTAAGTTTAGAGCAAATATCATCTTGGTCATTTCTTTTCTCTCTCACTTTACAAAGCAAAACCCTGACTTAAGCAATAGAGGGTTTTTGCCAGACAATCAACTTTTACCCCTTAATTTTTGTTGTGATCATAGGTTAAAATAATCAGTCAAGTAAAGGAGAAAAAGATTGTTGCTGGTGCACATAGTCCATAAAAGAATTTTTGCTGCAACAATATCTGGGCCTATCTGTGGAAAGACTAAACAAAAAGTCAGAAACAACTGCAACTATAAGGAAAATCATAGTGACGTAGACTTATACAACTAGGAACCAAACAACGACAAGGAAAAATCTCCGTAATAATCCCCTTGACGAGATAGTAGTAGTTAACCAGAGCGATGATAGCCAACCATCGCCCTTGGAAGGCGCAAATCATGGTTCGAAGGCTTCATCTTCACATCAAAATCCCTCCAACCCAGGAGTCACAAAAGCTACATTGTTAGTTAAAAGGCTAGCCAACAAAAATGCAGAAAAAGACAAGCAAATCTAGACGTTGGTTAAGGAAGTTGCAAATGAAAAAGATGATTCAAGCCAGTTCTCGTGAGCTAGAAACATCTATACAGACAGAGGCTGTGAAAATCAACATCCCAAGTGATTCACATTCCCAAAACAGTGACACCAATCTCTGACAAAATACCACTAAGAGGAGATACACTGCTGTGGAGAAAGGGAAAAGAAAAACTTTCAACCATCTACCTGGAGAGTTACAAGGGGAAGATACTGCCTTAGGTTTATCTGTGAACCTAAACTAGAATCCTAATATTCTTTGGATAATTCGGCGATTAATCGCAAGCGAGGGTTAGATAGCAATTCTGGTCATGAAGACATGAGAACGTTCTTTAATCAAAAACAGCGAAAGGAGAGAGAAAGTCCTTAAGGAAGCCTATTCCAAGGAAGGAGGTATAAGGAACACAATAATAGGGTCGACAACCTTAAGGCTTGCATTAGAAAGTTAGTAAAGGAGTTAGAGGACCAAAAGAGATGAGGATAAAAAAGAGATGATAAGTCATCACCACGTTTGTGATTACACTTCAAATCCCCTTTCTCCCAAAAGATCCCAAGTCTTGTTCTTCCTAAGAAGTTCAAGATGCTGCAGATAAATTCCTTTACGGGAAAAACTGACCCTTCTTTGCATATGAATTTTTTTTAGGGAGATAATACTGATCCAAGGGCTTGATGAACCCCAGATGTGCCAACTGTTCTCGTTGATGTTAAAAGGGTAAGCGAGAAAATGCTTCATTAGTTTGACCCTTGGCGGTATCCATAACTTCGAACAATTGTATGAGGTATTTGTTAACAAGTTCAAAGGGGTAACTGTTAACCTTAAAACTCCTAGTTCGTTACTACTCATGAAACAAGGGGAATGAGAAAGTCTCAGGAATTTCATTAAGAGATATCAGGATGAAGTAATGGAATTTGGGGTTTATCATCACTCTCTAGCATTAGAAGGTTTTAGGAGAGGTTTGTGAGTGGACCAAGGGGTGGTACGCTTTCGTTACTATTTATGAAATGGCTCGGAGAAAGCTGTTGAACAGGATTGAAATTGAAGATTAGGTAGTCCTCAAGCTAAAGGAAGAGAAAACACTAGGACCATCCCTCCGCAATGAGATGTGAAACCCGAAGATGAACCCAAGAAGAAAGCGGGACGACAGAAGAAGTTTTTGAGACAGTGATAAAAAAGGGAGACGAACTCAAGAGCAAAATAGAATGACAGGTAGAGAGGACGAATTTTCCCTGAGAGGATATTGTTCACAGAAAAGGGATGATTCAACAAGGATAACCCATATCCAAGAGGATAAAGTCTTCACTCCCCTAAATGCCCCACTCTTACAAGTCTTGTAAGAAATCAAGAGATGGGGAACCATATTGATGAAACCTCACCTTATAAAAATCAAACTGAGCGGAAACGCTAAGAACAAGTTATGTGAGTTCCACCGTAGTGCTGGGCACCTGATAGACTAATGTTTTGATATTAAGAATTAGGTCAAAGTGCTAATCCAAAATAATTACTTGTTGGATTTCATAGCAAATAATGGAGAAAAGCTTGGCACTTCAGACCAAGGGGTCATACACCAAAAGATGCATGAGGAGCAGACCATGGTAATCTCAAGTAGAATTACATTAGCGAAAAATTCGAATAGGGAAAAAAAGAACTAATCTGGATACTCGCTGCCAAATTCTGCCTTGGACATTCACATTATGAATGTTAGAGTCAAGAAAAAGTAAAAGATCACCTCGGTACCAATTATGTTCACAGATAAAGATAAGGTGGGAGTACACTACCCACACGACGATGCCCTAGTAATAATGTTGGTAGTAAGAACGACTCAGGTCAGTCAAATCTTGGTATATACTGAGAACTCGACTGACATCATCTTTAAAGAAACTTTAGACTCCTTAGGGATTGAAGACATGAGATTTATGCCCGCTGAGACTGCTCTTCATGGCTTTGGAGAATCATGTGTATACCTACTAGGGGTGGTACAGTTATCCATCACTATAAGAGAGAACTAGTACCAAAAGACTATGATGGTTGAATTCCAAGCAGTCCACCTCAAAATGCCTTATACCATGATTCTTGGAAGGCCCTTCTTTAGAGCTACAAAGGCGGTAGAAAGCATTCATTACCTGAAGCTAAAGTTTAGAGTAGAGAAAGGTATTGGAATCATCAAAGGGAGTCAAAAGGAAGCATGATCATACTTTACAGCCTCCTCAAAAAGCTCGTACTACCTGTTAAAATTACCTTGGGAAGAAATCCTCGAGGTTGATAACGAGAACTTACAATATGAACGAGTGATGAAAAACCTGTGTAAAGAGGCCAAGCAAAGTGACGAGCCATCGATGTTAGAACTAGAAGAAGAACTTGAGTATGTTATCTTGAACTTAGAAACTCCCCAAAAAATAGTGAAAATTGGCTCTCGTCTCTCTGAGGAGTAGAAGACATTACTTAAATACATTATGAGACAATATATGGATGTGTTCGAATGGACACATGAAGATATGCCAGGTATTTATCTTTGGGTAATTTCCCATTGACTTGCAATCAACCCCTAGTACAAACCTGTAAAACAAAAGAGGTGTCTATTTAACGTTGAACAAAGAGAGGCAATGCATGCCGAGATAGAGAAATTGATGAAGGCCAAATTTATTAAAGAAGTGCACTATCCAAAATGGGTGTCAAATGTAGTCATGGTCAAGAAAGCCAATGGGAAGTGGAGAATGTGTGTAGATTTCACGGACTTAAATAAAGCCTGCCCTAAAGACAGCTTTCCATTACCCAGAATTAACCAAATGGTAGATTCAACAGTGGGACATGAGTTACTAAGCTTCATAGATATGTTTTCAAGATATAATCAGATCAGAATGCACAAGCCAGATTAGGAGAAAACTGTATTGATCACCGACAAAAGGCTATACTATTACAAAGTAATGTCTTTTGGGCTAAAGAACGTAGGAGCTACTTTCCAAAGGTTAGTCAATCAAGTTTTCAGGCCGTTAATTGGAAAAACCATGGAGGTTTATGTCGACGACATGATCACCAAATTATTGAAGGTCTGAGACCATCCAAAACACTTGGAAGAAACCTTCTCATATATGAGAAAATATAATATAAAGCTGAATCTCAAGAAGTGTGCGTTTGAAGTTCAGGCTGAGAAGTTCCTAGGATATATAGTCAACGAACATGGCAACGAAGCTAATCTGTAGAAGATCAAGGCCATATTGGATCTCAAGTCCTCATCCACTCTTAAGGAACTACAAAGTCTAATCGAGCAATTAATGGCATTAAGCCAGTTCTTATCCAAGGTAACTGATAAGTGTTTCCATTTCTTTTATATCATGAAAAAATGGAAGAAGATCGAATGAACTAAATAATTCGAGAACAGTTTTTAAGAGCTAAAATGATACCTCACATCGCTACCACACCTGACAAGTCTTGAAACAAGAGATGTGTTGTAACTTTACCTCGCAGTGAGCAACCATTCGGCGAGTTCAATCTTGGTAAAAGAGGATTCAAAAAAAATCCATCGCCCCATTCACTACACTAGCAAGGCACTATTGGATACTGAATTAAGATACTCTTCACCTGAGAAGCTAGCACTAGCATTAGTAGTAGCAGCAAAAAAACTGCGACCATACTTCCAGGCCCATCAGATGGTAATATTAACGAATCAGCCCCTGAGGCAGATTCTACACCAACCTGACCTGTTAGGTCGGTTAGTGAAATGGTCAATTAAGCTCAGTAAGTATGACATCAGCTACAAACTTAGGATGGCAATAAAAGGACAAACTCTAGTTGATTTTGTAGTTGAAAGATCGATATCTAAACACCTCTTCATCCATTAAATCATAAAAGACTACCTTGATCAAGAACGAGAAAATCCACTCATCCTAGAAAAAACCGAGCCGATCTAGAGTCTCTTCATTGACAGAGCTTCGAATACGCAAAGTGAAGGAGCCGGAGTTGTCCTTGTAAGCCTAGACGGAATCGAGGTAATGTACTCCCTCAAATTCAACTTTAAGATCACTAATGATGAGGCAGTGTGCGAGGCTTTAATTGTAGGGATCAATTTAGCTCAGGCTTTGGGGATTACAACCTTGGACATTCACTGTGACTCTTAATTAATAGCCAGCTAAATCGACAGACAGTTATAAGCACGAGAAAGCAACATGCAAGCTTACCTTTACCTAAACAACTCTTGGGCACTCTAAAGACTGTTACAATCAAGCAGATCCCAGAGATCGGAGAACTCTAGGGTAGATATCCTGGCAAAATTGACCTTTACCTTTAAGGGGAATGCCCCAGCCTTAGTCCCAATCAAAGTACTGGAGTAGAAAAACACTAATGTGGGCAGTGATCAACCCCTCATAGCTCAGCTCAACTCTTGCTACTGCTAGATTGAAGAGATAAAATCTTATATCCAAAAAGGGATGCTCCCAGATGATAGGGAAGAGGCAAGAAAAATAAAAAACAGGTCAGTAAGGTATACTGTTATTAACGGAGACTTATACAAACAAGCTTACGACACCCCGTATCTTAAATGCCTCAAACCCAAAGTGGCAGCACGAGTTCTTGAAGAAATCCATCGAAGAGCATGCGGCGGTCATGGAAGAGCTCGTTCTATGACACATAAAATCCTAAGGCAAGGATATTACTAGCCAACACTTTCATAAGACATAGCTTAGGTGGCTAAAACTTGCCATGAATGTCAGGTCTATGACAATATTCTAAGACTGCCTCTTGAGAAGCTGACATCCGTAACGAGCTATTGGCTATTCTCCCAATGGGGATTACACCTCATTGGACCCTTGCCCCCCGCTCGAGCCAACACAAAATATGTCATAGTAGAGATTGATTATTTCACTAAATGGGTAGAAGCTGAGCCGTTAGCTGCTATTAGCAAGAAGAGGGCCACAACATTTGTCAAACAAAACATCATCAATCGGTTTGGGATATCTCAAGTGCTGATCACAGACAACAAAAAATAATTTAAAATTTTGAGTTTTAGGGAATTTTGTGTGAATTTTTCAATTGACCTCAGGTTCGTAACACCTGCTCTTCTAAAAGCCAACGAACAAGTGAAAGCTGTAAACAAAGTTATTAAGAAGACACTCAAGAAGAAGCTCAATAAGCAAAAAGGTGTATAGATTGATAAGCTTCTCGATGTCATTTGGGCCTATATGATCACCCCAAAGATGGACATTGGCGAGACTCCTTACAGTCTAACCTTTAGATGTGAAGTAGTAATTCCTGTTGAAGTCGATGTACCAACTTTCCAAGTCGAAGACTGGATTCGAAAACAGGTTACCTTGAACACCAAGGTGCTAGGAGAAGGTGTTTTCGGGTTAATTGGGAATGATCATATAAAATCATCCAAATTCTGAGACCTGGAGTTTACAAATTAAAATCTCATAATAGAAGCAGGGTCAAGAAACCCTAGAATGCCAAACGATTGAAGTTGTATTACCCTTGAGATTATCAAAGATTTGTCAAATCTTTTCTGCCCTAGAAATAAATAAAGTTATTATTTTTCACCAAAGACTTCTGAAAGACAAGCTGATGAATAGATGACTCCAAGCTAAGGGATAAAGAATTATGAAATCTAGGGTAATACTATTCATAGCTCAAACAAACCCTGAGCATGAACTCAGAATGCATAAGAGCACGACCTCAGAATGCATAAGAGCACAATAGTTCCCATATGATTAATTTCTCAAACATCTCGGGGTAATACTATCCAAAAACCCGAATATGAGTGACAAGGTTCCCAGATGTCTATTTTTCAAACATCGAAGGGTAATATTGTCTAAAACTCGAATATGGGTGATATGATTCCGAAATATCTATCTTTCAAACATCTTAGGGTAATATTTTCCAGAAACTCGAATATGGGTAATTTGGTTCTCAGATATTTGTTTTCCAAAAATCTCGGGGTAATACTATTCAAAAACTCGAATATGGGTGATATGGTTCCCATATGCTTGTCTCTTATTCATCTATGGAGTAATATGACCCACAGCTCGAATAAGCCCTGAGGCCAACCTTAGAATGTACAAGAGCAAAAGTGGTTCACAAAGGATTAAGTTCTCCATTCATCTCAGGGTAATACCATCCATAAGCTCAAATAAGCCCTGAACATCACCTCATAAAACATAAGAGCGAAATGGTTCCTAGATGATTAAGTCCTATATTTGTCTAAGAGTAATATTATCTAGCTCGAATAAGCCTTGAGCATGATTTCAGGACATGTAAAAGCGAAAAAGGGTTCCTATATGATCGGTTCTCATATTCATAGCTTGAATAAGCCCTTAGCATAGTCTCAAGACATATAAGGGTAGGATGATTCTCGAATAATTATGTTCATCCTTCGCGTAAAGGTAATAACATCCAGAGCTCAAGCAAGTCCTAAAAGTGAAATTAAGAAGCAAGTGGGTGAATGGTTCCCTAATAACTACAGTCAAAGAATTCAAGTCAAGACAATAATATCTGAAATCTTTTAAAACCTTAAAGTTAGGTTATGATAACAGCATAGGTGGTTCTTACTTGAAGATATTCTCTTTGGAACGAGGAGATTAGAAGAGTGATTTTAAACACAAATTATGTGTTATCAATTCAACTCAGTTTAGGTCAGATTACTCTTTGAAGCATTGTTAATTATGACAACGGTTAAGTTCTGTAAGTTAAACTAAGTACTGAGTATTAAAGAGTAGAGAAGTAAAATAACACAAAAATTTATAGATCAAAAGTACTTTATTAATGTGTGTACATAGTTCCTTACAAAAAAAAAAAAAAAGAGAGAAAGAGAATAAACTAAGTCTACGATTTAACTGGTTAGGTTGGTTTGAGGGTTGGCTTAATATGAAAGAACAGTGGTCTGTTTGGCAAGAGTGGCTTCAGTCGCCTCGGCTGAAGTGACCTCAATGGGCTCAGCAAAAGGCTTCTCTATCTGTTTAATAGGAGGAACGAAGGCAATCTTTAAGCTAGAGTGAGCATCCCCTCAGGAAGAAGATCAGCTGAAGAGTCCTTATTGGAGTGTGGAGGCTTACACCCTAAAGCTTCATATAGCTAGGCTAGGCTCAGGTCTAGAAATTGGTTTTCAAATGTTTCTCAAGTTAGGTCAATTCCCACATTGACCGGCTCGTGAATAAAGGTATCCATTGCCTCTTCAACCTCTTTAATCTTCTTGCATAGGAACACGTATCTCTTTCTCTCAGTGTCCAAACTCTACCCCAACTTCTGACACTTCTTCTCAAACTCCTGGCAAAGTCTCTGGTAATTCTCCCTCAATCTATTTAGCTCATATTCAAGGGTACTCGCCTTTCTGTTAAACTCGGTGTGAGAAGAGTCGGTCGTAGCCGCTCTGATTTGGAGTTTCTCCATCTTCCGAGCCCACCTTGCCTTCTCAGAGTCAAACTTGGTCCTTTCCAAGACCAAGTCTCTCTTTCTCTCAGCCATCTTATTAAATTTTGACGCCCCCGTGGCAGCATCCTTAAGGATGTATCGGAATAACACAGTCGCATATTGAAGTTGCATCAATCAAACACAAAAGTGAGCAGAAGTTAGAAATAAAAGGAGTATCTTCTCTTCTGGAAACAAAATAAAGATTAAACTCATTTAGTTCAACCACCTTACTGAAAAATCTAAAAGTCCTAGACCCGAGGTATTTGCAAGAGCCTCGGTATATCCAGGACTGATATCCATAGCCTACTGGTTGATACAGGGGAGAAAATGAGTGAAGAATTCCCTCTTGTCCTCAAGAAGGTCTTCTAAAAGAAGCTGAGGCGTCTCGGCGGTCTTCTCAGTTGCCTGCCCAGAAAACCCTTTCTTCTTCTGAGGCCCATCACCTTCAGCCGTCATAACAACTCTCTTATCACCCTTCCCCTTATCTACCTTAGGGGTGGGAAGAGGTGACCCATCACTTCGGATTACAACTCCTATGTTAGGAGTTAGAGCTCCACCAAAATCGAAAGGCCCAGCAGCACTGGATGAAGCTGATGCCTCAGCTGAGCCCTTGGGAATAGAAGACCCGACCTTAGTCTTTGGAGGCTAATGAGCCTTCTCGACCCTTTTACCCTTGGCCAATTACCTCAGCACCTTGAGAGGGTTTGACACAGACTTCTTTATGGCCATATTTCCTGTGAAAGAGATGACATCAAGGTCAAATAATATAATTCAACATACAAGGAAGATAAATAATAAGATGCTTACCAATTTAAGCCTTTTTTGAAACCAACTAGCCCTTAGACACACAACTATTTACAAGACCTAATGAAATCAGATCGGTGTTAAAAAGAAGAGATCTCTGGCTAGATGTTATGGATCTAGCCATCCAACCCTTTCCAGACTTTAAGCATTTAGCTCAGGCAACTCACTCTAGGTGATCGTATCCCCAAACAGTTTGGGCACCTGGATGTTATGGTTGGGGTTCCAATCACCACTAATGAAGAACTACTTGTTCTTTCAGTCTTTATTGCATAGCGGGTTACCGGTTATGGGGTTTCGTTGTTTGGGTTGGTTTTTAAGATAATATCACCCAGGGTTCTTTATTGAGTTCTTTTTCAGGAGGTACATATACTCAATTTCTTTAATTGAGGAAATAAAGTTCGAGATCTAACTTTACAAAACAAATAGGTACGACAAAATCTTCCAACTATTCAGATTCAGTTGGTAGGGCGCAATGTTAAAGGACTCAAAAACTCTGGTGAAGTATTCTTGAAGGGGAAGCCTGACCCCAAGGTGAAATAGCTCTTCATTAAAGGAGATTTCTCTTTCACGAGGACAGCCAGGAAGCTCATCCCCTTAGAAACTCTCAGGTAAATCCCCTCAGGAATGTTGTAACACCAGGTGTAAGTCTCTAAGTCTAACTCTATAGTAAAGGAGGGGAACCAATCCGCCTCAAAGGGAGTTAAGTTCTTTGTCTCTAAGACTGGGAGAGGAACGAAGACGACCACTAATTCTTTGGAGTTGTTTCCCCTAGGAGCAACCTCATTATTACTTGAAACAGAACTCATCTCCGTTCACAAGGAAGAAAAACAAACAAGAAATCAAAAGTTGCCCCGGGTCATCAATAACTCATGAGATATTTACCTAAGGTCTCTAAGCCTAAAAACCCATCTAGCATTTGCCTTAATCAATCAAAAATACTAAAAATCCAACAAAAATAAAAAATTGCAAGGTGAAATGCAAACTTACTGGTTTTTTTATTAAAGAAAACGAGAAGCTTGGAATCTTTGCTTGAAAGTCAAAGTTTTGCTGTTGTTGAAATTGCTTGAAATGCGAAGGAAACAACAATGTGAAGTGAAGACCAAGAGAATGAAAGAAGGAAATGAGAGGCATTTAAAAAAGCAGAGGAGCCTTAACCGTAGATATAAATGATAGATTAAGGGACGAGATGGTGCCACGTCAAATAAGAAGTTAATATGATGTTCTTCATAAATGTAAAAGGAGGAGGTCATCATGAGCGCCAGCAGGATCTCTCGGGGTTCGAAACATCTTGATCCTGAGAGCCAACTACGAGCTGCCACGTGGATGAAAACTAGCATATTTCAAATTGGGCATTTAAGTTTAATAGACAGACGCTTCTTTTCAAGTTGAAACTTTTAGTTTTTGTCAAAAATAGTTATTTTTTTACTAAAATTAGGAGGTTTGATATTAGAGATACAGCCTGAGGCATGACTAAAGCCCAATAAGTTGTGAGCCTAAGCTAAAGTCTTACAAAAGACAGAAGAAGAGTTTTAGGCCCAGCCCAACTTTAGAGACACTGCCCAAGGGACAACAAAGACCCGAGGTGTAATGAGGGACGAGACCTTCCAAAGATGGATGAAAGGCCTCAGTTTTGATTATTAATTCAGAGACCCCCCCTATGAAGGTCTCTAGTACAACTGATAAAGGTCTCAGAAATGCAACACAAGAGATTTGTCTTAGGTGGATAAAGAAGTCTCAAACAAAGACTTCCAAGACCTCTCAACAATTACGTATCAAAGGAAGATTTATTTATTTCCCAAATTCTTTTCGAATTTTTCCATAATAAGGATCCTTAGTCTGATGGATGTATTCTACAAGTAGGGCTTATTCCATAATAAGGATTATATGCCTAGTAAATGTACTTTGCAAGAAAGGCTCAAGATCCTGCAAAATTCGAAAGACCTATGCTTATTAAATGGAATCTTTTTTATTCTCCCATGACGAGATCTTTGTTTCAAGATTCCATAGAATTCTACTAAAATTGAGAGACTTAAAGCAACCTATAAAAGGAGGATAAGGATAATCAGGTACGAGTAGTAAAAAATTCTTGGCTAGACTTGATAACCAAATTTCAAGTTTAGAGCAAATATCATCTTAGTCCTTTTCTTTTCTCTCTCACTTTACAAAGTAAAACCTTAACTTAAACATCGAAGGATTTTCGCAGGATAATCGGCTTTTACCCCTTAGCTTTTATTGTGATCGTAGGTTAATATAATCAATCAACAAAGGAGAAGAATATCGTTACTGGTGCACAGAGTCCACAGAAGAAGTTTTACTGCATCAATAGTATTTTTGCATGATATTTGAATAAAAGGGCTTGCTAATCTTTTTATAATTTGAAAATAAGGAAACTTATGCATAGATTATGGATGACATTACTTACCGAGTTAACGGCTTACCCCTCATCATTTACATTTTGCAAAAAAAATTGCTTAGATTAGTAAGTATGCTAGCTTGATTTGGAGGATAGCATTGAAGATTTTATTTGTATATGTTATAAACTATGAAATATTTTGTAATGCGTTTATCGCATTCTTGGAATTGTATTTTGGTGTTATTTTGGAATTTTTTTTTAGTTTGATAAAATTATTATTTGAACAAATTTAAAATTTTGGTTTAGTATTAATTTTTAATAAAGAAAATCTTTTAGAAAAATAATTGTAATTGTGAGATTTAGAGCATGTATATGAAATTGTGTGCTCTAATTCAACATGTGTGATACTTGTTGGATTTGGTGTGTTACATTACAACTTAAGAATACAAAATTTGTTAGTTTGTCTCTACTTTTCAGTAAGGATGAGGAAGCGGTATAAGGTTGACGAAGTACTTCTTGAAGACTTACAACCACCTTTGAGTTTAAAGGAATTAGTGATAAATGGCTAGAGAGGCACCAGTGTTTCCTCCAGTTGACGATGTCATTAACCAATGTTAGGCATTTAGTTATCTTTAATTTCAGGGACTGTAAGCATTTCCCACCTTTGGGAAAATTGCCTTCCCTTGAAACACTTGAAATATCGAATATGCATAGCATGAAAACGGTTGGTAATGAACTTTTGGGAATAGAGAGTGATCTTGGCTCATCTTCATCTTCATCAGTAATTGTCTTTCCCAAATTGAAATCGCTTCAAATTTGGGATATGATTGAATTGAAAGAGTGGGATAATGTGAAGGGAGATAAATGTGTTACAGTCATGCCGTCTTTCTCACTTAAACATTTCTAACTGCTCCAAATTGAAGGGATTGCCTGACTACCTTCCCAGATGACAACACTGCAGAGATTGTAGATTTCGCTATGTCCTATTTTAGAAGAACTGCCTCTTCTAAATTATGGAATTAAAAGGGAAGGAGAAAAAGATATGACAATCATGCCACATCTTTCTTGCGTGACAATTCATTTTTGCCACGAATTAAAGGCACTGCCGGACCACCTCCTTGAGACGACAACACTGCGGACATTGGATATTTGGAAATGTCAAATTCTAGAACAACGTTACAAGAAGGGAACTGGAGAGGATTGGCCTAAGATATCTCACATTCCTAACATCAAAATGCATTAAGGAGATGTGCAAGCACATACTCGTTGAATTCTCTAACAGTTGCAATTACTACCACCCTCAGGTAATTTCTTTAGCTGCTCCTTTTTCGTTAACTATTTGTAATCATACTAAGAAGTATAATTTTTTTTGAATGAATTTCCTTATATGATATGGTCAGGAATAAGAAATATACTTTGCACCTATGCTAGACAATTTTTCAACAGTGACTTCCATTTTCAGCAGCCAAATATTTGTTTAATCATTTTGCAATATTTGCTGGCATAAGCAGAAATGTTATCATGATCAACTTTTCCCAATCTGGTCGTTGCTAAGTATGTCTGATGTTGATACGTGGAAAAGGTAGTTGGCTATTCGTATCTTATATGTACACTTCTGTGCATATTTCCTATGATCTTGTTAATTGCAGTAGATACTTGATTCCCGTAACACACCAGAATCAGTATTGTCAAAAAGTGAGGGACGACTAGAACTTGGCAGAATAAGTTTCTTTTACATTCCCTCTTGTTCCACCAAATAAAAAGTATATATATATATATATATTTTCTCTTTATCATACTCAATCGCAGACATCAAATTCCGTATACAGAACTTTGTGTTCTTGTTGAACCAAATTACCATGGATGCATGATATGATTAAGAATGGCTCGACGATCATTGAAGTTTACATTGCAGAATTTTCTTCCAAGAGTTTGAATACTTGACATCTACTTCCTAGTTAATTATTAGAATATTTTGTTATAGAATTCAAGGTGGAATTTCTACTACATTTATTGTTGTGGCTCTTCTTAATGAAGGCATGTAATCTCATTGTCATAGTTTCGCCCCGAAGCAAATATTTCTTGTTTCCGCGAAACATTTTGCAGGATGGAAGAGTGGCACACAGTGTTATGCAGCCAACAAAAGAAAGAAAAAGTAACTGTAATGATCAATCTTTGTTACTTAGACAATCTCTTCCAAAAGGATGACGTGCTGCGAATTGGTGAGTTATGCTTAATCACAGCACCTTGTGATTGCTGATCTGTTGTGTTTCTTAATTTGCAAAACTGATTTTCTACTCATGCTAGCTATGCTTAAATCCAACAAATTCCTTTAGCGATCAGCAGAGGAATTACTCCTAAGGCCAGAGCAAAATATACCGATCAATGGTGGTAGTCATCGAATTTGACTAGTGCTCAGAGGTTGAAGGTGCAGGATGAATAATGCATTCCGACATCATTGATACCAGAATGCATTCTTCAGCCAAAAAAATTAAGCTTAGATTAGGCGTCTCATTGATGGAGGTTTATGCTTTTTTTGGTTTGATCAATAAAAATCCAGCATGTGTATCCCTTAATATGATGAATGCAAGTATGCAACTTGTTCTTTTATTTGAAATAATAAAATTAAATGCAAAACAAAACCTTTTATTTCAGAAAAGAGAAATATACATCTGTAACATCATTTTTAGTCTCTCATATAGTTCCTAAACCTATGCTTCATTTTGACAACACACTCGATCATAAGAGAAAACAGAGTAAAATGAGCAACGCTCAATAACAGAGGAACTTTCCCTGGTGATACCATTTAATTTCAATCAACTTCCTCAATCTTAGGTCCAGCGCCGGCACCACCTGACCCAGTGTTTCCATAGCCACCACTCGGCATCTCAGCAATGCCACCCATCGGAACATCTCCACCATCACCTTGATAGATCATTGCAATTATTGGGTTGCACAAGCCCTCCAAATCCTTCAACTTGTCCTCCAATTCATCAACTTCAGCCAATTGCCTTGTCAATCTTTTGCTTGTCTGCCGAATCCAATTTTCCTGCAATCTTGTCATCCTTCACTGTATTCCTCATGTTATAAGCGTAGCTCTCTAACTTATTCTTGGCCTCTACCTTCTTCTTCACTTGCTCATCTTCAGCGTTGTACAACTCTGCCTCTTGCACCATTCTTTCAATGTCTTTCTTGTTTAATCTTCCCTTGTCATTGGTGATTGTAATTTGGTTCTTCACTCCAGCAGTCTTATCTTCAGCAGACACATTCAGTATGCCATTTGCATCAATGTCAAAGCAGACATTGATCTCAGGAACACCCCTCGGTGCTGGCGAGATTCCCTTCAACTCGAATATTCCAAGAAGATTGTTGTCCTTTGCTCTAGCTCTTTCACCTTCATACACTTGAATTAACACTCCTGGTTGATTATCAGAATAAGTTGAGAATATTTGCTCTTTCTTTGTGGGAATCGTCGTGTTTCTAGGAATCAAGACTGTCATTACACCGTCCGCAGTTTCAAGACCAAGACTGAGAGGTGTAACATCAAGAAGAAGCAAATCTTGAACCTTCTGGTCTCCTTCTCCACTCAGAACAGCAGCTTGAACAGCAGCTCCGTAAGCAACTGCCTCATCTGGGTTTATGCTCTTGCAGAGTTCCTTGCCATTGAAGAAATCTTGCAATAGTTGTTGAAC
>JAXCLQ010049720.1:0-16323 GCA_035584115.1 Cedrela odorata | reverse complement strand
AGTTTATTTCACACACAATTTCAGTATTAGTTTCACATACACACATGCATATATACATACATATATATATATATATACACAAACAATTACCCACTCATCGGTCTTGAGCTGCGGTGTACTCGATCTAATGTGGGATCGATGGGCGATCGACCTGACGATCTACAACACATAATTTTTTGTTAGATTATTTCATCGTAACTGAATAAATACATAAGTATATTACACATATATGTAATCTGCCCCACATAATACAAAACCAATTTTACGCATTTTGAAAGTCTATATGGTGCTTATTGCACAGCGACTGGTTCCAAATTCACGGTGTGTCGTATTCGTAAAGTATCACAATCTAAGTTTCTAAGGACACATTCTACTACGTGTCTAATTTCTATTGCTTCTCGTAGATTTGAATTTCTAGTCCAAACGGTCAACTTATAGCAGATTTTAGCCACATTACACAAAGTAACCACCTGTGACCTCTCAACATGGCAGCTCGATTTCAATCATTTCTAGGACTGTATCGCTCAGCGCTTCAACCTGGTTTTTAGCTATGTTGTGTCCTTATGTGTCTAATTTATGTAGAATTTTATAGTTCATTAATCCGAAGTCCAGAACTCACTTAATCCCTATTTTAATTAGGGATGGCAGCGGATCGGGTTTGGGACGGATATCTCCAAACTCGTATCCGCATTCACAAAAAAATTTCAATATCATACTCGTATCAAACCCGTAGTGAGTTTGATAATTTATTATCAAACCCGCTTAAACAAATATTTAATATTTATCAAACCAACGCGGATATCCGTGAATTTTTAATGGATTTTTAATAGAATTTTTAGTATTAATTTAAAATAAAATACATCACTCACATAAAATTAGAGAAATTTATGAATTAATAATGATAAATAAATAAAAAGTGTGAGATATTAATTTTAGAATATTGATTTATGCAAATTTAAAATTCAAAGTTAATAAACAATATTTAATATTATCAACTTATTATTTTTTATCTATCTTTTAATAACATATATCTATTGCTCAAAATTATTATCTCTAACTTAAATTAAATAATTTAATTTAAAAGGTTATATATATAATTTAATAATTAGATGAAATAAATAAATATGTATTGTATATAATGATTGTTATAGAATAAAAATATTTAAAAAATAATTGACAATGAGATAGTATAATAGACAAATAGATACAAATAGATATGGACAAAAAAATAGAGATATTAATATTAAAACGAAGTCATTTTGATAATTTAAAAAAAAAAAATATCCGCAAATATCTGTCCATACCCATATCCATCCCAAACTTGTTGCAGGTTTTAATCAAATCCTTCCTAAACCCGCTAAAAAACATATCAAACTTATACTATAAAAATCAGGTAGGAGCAAATTTGTGGGCAAAATTGTCATCCCTAATTTTAATGAACCCTGCGTATAAATTTTCTATGATCAACACTTATGCGTATCACTCACACTCTCACACATTCTGTATTTTGTTCATGTACGCTACCCTAATTATATCTTATAACACTTCCAATCTACCATTTTCTCAACTCAGAACACTCACCACATGAACACACAACTGCAATGCACCGGTGTCGTAAGTTTGTGTTTTGATTTTTTGACAACACATCACATACACTATTAGCGCTTTTCAAATTCATCGATTTCACTTCTCACATATATTTTTTACAACAACAACTTCTTCATAGCAACATTGTTATAATTCACTTCATGCATGTTCCATCATTTTGGCAATAGCAATTTTATACACAATACAACACAATTGATTTACAAAATACTAGCTAACACATTCACAATCCAAAATTCACCAATTCAACACAATATAGCTTTTCTAGGCTTGTAGAAATTGCTTCCTCTTTGTTGTAATTTTCTTCCTCACCCTTGCCTCCACTCGGCTAAGCTGATTTTCCCTTGTTCACTTTGATTTCCAATCAGCTCTCACTGGGTTTCTCCAATTTTTGGCCATACACCTTGCTTCCTTCATTGTTTCAGCTTCATCCAGCTTCTCTTCTCAATTGTTGACCACTTTCACCCTAATTTTGCCATCATCTTCCTCGCCTCAACCTATTCAGCCAACTCCCTATCTTGCTCGCCCAATTTTCAGCCACTTCTTTACTTTTAATCAGCAATTCTTGCATGCATGGCCATGGTCTCTCTCGGTTCACTTGCTAGCCCTTAATTTGGCCAATAACCTCCACTTGCTCTTGGTTCTTCTTCATCCCAACTTCTTCCATGGCTAAACATTCCTTTCCCTTCTTTTAATTGACTTTAATTTAGCCGACTTCTGCCCATGCAACTGAAATGCCTCTTAGTTCCTTTGTTAACTCTCTCTCGGTTTATCAACTTTCTTGTGTTCGACCTCTCTTGTTCTCTCTTCAATTGTTTTATTTGTGAAGTCAAACATAAAACAAATGAAGACCAAACTAAAAGGAAAAAGAACTTAAGGCAATTGGGTGTTATATATATATATATATATATAAACATATGTACAGTAAAAAAGGTTAGTATATATATATAGTAGTGGACCGGTTTTACTACATTCCTTGTATTGATTTGATTTAACTTAACACTTTGTAACTTTAATAACATAACTTAAGCATTTAAAATATATATCATAGGTCTTTTGGATTTTTTTGGTTTGTTTACCATATGGTTATTTTATTCTTACCACTTTTTAGACTTTATTACTAACATTAAATCCACATTATAATTTATGGGATTGTGGTATTATTGTTATTATTGCAAGAAAATGTAGCTATAACAAAGGAATAGTAAAATTGATGAACGATACTCATAAACAATAACTTCGCGCCTATCTAATACTTACCTCTTGTTCAAGCGGTGAATAGTAATGTGTGAACAATAATTTTTTCATACCTTATTACTTTTAACCTTTTTTTTCCACTAAACCTTATAAAATCACACTCTTACATCCCATAATGAGAGAGAGGCTTCTTGCTACATAAAGAGATTTATTGCAATTTTTTCTTACCTTCTTATCAAGAGAAACTTATTAAAGTTCCTTAGTTGAACAAGCTTTTCTCTTTTTGTGTTTTTTTTTATAAACATCACCATTTTTCTTTAACTCAAATCCAACTAAGAAGTTTTCAAAGTTTTAATTGGTATTGGTGGCTAGAGTTTTAGTTTTGTGAACATGTCGTTTAAGGGTTCCATAGAAGAAAAATATTTCAGAGTCTAGACAATGGACTTCTTGAAGTGGGTCACTTGTAGAGCAAGTCAGATTTAAATAACTAGTTGTAAGTTCTTCTTTATCTAGTAGAATATTTAGTGGCTCATGTATAAATTGAAGGGTTTTTATCCTGTGAAGAGTTCTTCATAAGATTTTCTTTCATTAACAAAATTTTATCTCTATTACTTGGATTGTTGATTGTTTTATATTATATTTATTTTTCTGACTTTCTGGTATTAATTGTCTGAGAATTATTGATTTAGGTTCAACAAATTTTAACGTAATTTAATTTATTGATTATTTGAGTCTTTCACTGTTAGAAACACCTTTCACCCTCTTAGATGTATTAGAGTCTAAAATTTAGGTTTTTCACAGCGGAATAAATTTACGCATCCTATCTCCAAAATCACAGCATGTTTTTGTATATTACACAAAATAAACTTAATTAACCTAAACTTGAAAAGAATCAATCATTTTCTTTTCTTTTATAAACTTCATGTTTCATTAGTCTACAATTGGATCTATGGTCTAAAATTTGTGCAACAATTATTCAATTATGAATTAAAATTTTAATTAAATTAAATAATTAAATTTTTGCAATTGAAAGAAACAGTATTAATTAAAATTTTGTTTTAAATAAAAATAAATTGTATAGATTAAGAAAACTTAAATGGAGATGGTGCTTTCAAAGATTGTGTGAAGAAACTTAATTAAATGTGTTTGTCTACTTTAACAAATTTAGCAGAATTCGTGCATCCCATCCACAAAATCAAGTCGAATCTAGTAGTGATTGACAGCTGCTCTACCTGGGTTTTGATTGACGGCTTTGTTTGAGTTAAACCGTTATGTCAGACAATGATGATGGTGGCATGAACGGTGGCGATGACGGTGGCAAGGTGGTTGTTATGGTGGTTATGGTTTTGTAATTTTTTTTTTTTTTTGTAAAAAGAGTAAACCATGGTTAGTAACTGTCTTCATCACCATGAAGACTTGTCAAACTAGAATCTTAAACCAAACAACTCTTTTGCTCTGATACCAATGAGAATATAGAAAAGAGACTATAATTAGTTATATCTTAAAGATGAAAAAGCTGTCTCGTAATCATGACATGATTAACTTCTTTTTAATATTTAATTTTCCTCTGTAAATAGAGGGTATTGTAATATGTTTAATTATCAAATAAAATAAAATTTATTCATCCATATATCCATCTATAGAATTTTTGTCATAGATGTTCATTTTAAAATTAACCAATTATATTAGTAATATTAACGATAAGAGGGCCCATTTGAGTAAATCCTTTGTTGTCTACTTGAGAGGAAAAGTGAAATATGAATTTATTTTTATCAAGTTGTTCAACTAGCAACCTATCAAGAAAATCAAAATATATTGGCCCTCAAATGTAAAACCGATTCGTTTTAATTGGTTATGTTAATGTGGATCCAAGTAATTATTTTAGTTTTTGGTGGTAGGAAGATTTGAATACAAAAATGTGAGGTCGAGTCTACTTTGATAATATATTGAATTATCACTTGTCTCAAAAATTTAACCTAAAAGGTAACAGTCCAAAAATTAGTATTTAAGTTGTTTATCAAAAAATTTTAAAATTTTAAAAACTTTCCGGAACACAAGGGATATGGATGTTTACTTCTTTGTTACACAACCAAAAATTCACAACATCTCGAGACAAGCTTGATGGAGGAAGATAAAAATCAATTGAAAATCATTAGAATTTTAAATATGCTTATCAATATCCATTCCATGATGATGTCTTGAGATTTGCTGTCTAATTTATAAGGAGGAAGATACTAATCAAATGATAGTCTCGGATAATTAACAAAATAATTTATGAAAAGTGAATCTTACAATTTATCTTTTTAAGCAAACTCTAAGAAACATTCTTAGAATATAATTATGTAATTTTGAATTACTTTTATTTTTTACATTTAACTTTGTTTATATAAATAAAGGTATTGTAAACATTGATTATTATGAGTGAAAATACAATTAATTTCAAATTTTATAAAATTATTCATGTACTAATTTTTTTTATTTATATTTGATATTTAGTAATTTTATACATGGATTCAAACTTTGTTTTTTATTAAGGGAGCTAAAGCTCAACAAATACAAGGATGAGAGAACAATAAGCCTCTTTGATTAGAACTCACCAGATGACTTAAAAGACCCGGGAAATAATCAAATTTCATATATCTCAAACCATCCTTAAGACTATATTTTGCAAGCCAATCAGTGCAATGGTTGAGTTCGAGGGATGAGTATTGAATATCCACCTGCCACTCCCTTTGAATAAGCCTCTTCATGTCCTAGACAAGAGCCTGGAATCCACCACGCGACTCCAAATTATTAAAGGCAATGTCCACAACAAGTTTAGAATCTGATCGAAGCAGACATTGCGAAAACCCTTATTCCAAGCGAAGCGGAGTCCATAACAAATACCCTAACATTCTGCAGCCAATGATGAACAACACTGTAGTGGCACAGAGCACCCCTTGGAGTCCCGAAACTATCACGCAAAATACCTCTTGCAACACTTCTATGATTATGAAAGTTGGTCGCTCCATTTACATTTAAAGTGACTGTAACAACATCCCCCAAATCCGAGATATTACTGGCAGGTGATAAGTCTGCTCTATTACCCTCAACCTTATACAACCTGCTGTATATACAATCTCAAACAAACTTATAATAAATCCATATAACTCAGGGCATCATATCGCCACTGGTGATGATATATATATATAACTATCAGAAGGTACCATATATCTCAAAATAACTATGGCTGAACATCTTTTAGTCTATAAACATGACACTCCAGACATCAGCAATAGATATTACATAACAAAATAAAACTACTGATCTTTATGTGAGATGGACTTGACACAGTGGTGACTAGGACTGATGACCTCTTCTCTACATCGTGTTTCCAGGCTGCTATATCCACTCACCAAGCTACTAGATCCTGCAAAACTAAAAAAGGAGGGGGATGAATCCTACTTGACTCAGTGAGTGGATACTACACACTACATCATGTTTTATACCTGTATATGTATGTCCGTGTCTTATCATTAAGTATATATTTATATAAAATATCTATATGCATATAACAAACTATACATCCGAAGAAAACATTTCTCACAGTCACATACATCAGTCATTACACATCATTCACAGCATACTAATATTTAAGAGCGTTACGTATTGTCGTCTCATCAAACACCAATTAATACTAGTGATTAAGAGCGTTACGTTCCATCATCCCCCCAATATACGAAAATAACCTACAGGTACTCTTGAAGCATTACGTTCCGCCGTCCCCCAAGTTATAATTCAATCATCAGGAGCGTTACGTATTGCAGTTCCTCTGTTTGCAATTCTCAACCACAGTACACATACAGTTTACAAGATCAAGACATTTCATTATTTTCACTTTGTATCACAACACAATATATATATATATCTTCAATTCACGTATTCATAGACCACTTTTAGTCATATAATGCAATCATTCTTTCTGATATTTTAATACAACAAGTCAATATTATTATCAATCAATCAATCAATCATCTCAACACAATTTGGAATTATATCAATCAGTTTCATATATATATTCTCGGTACTAATTTCTTATACATTTTCAGTATTAAGTTCACATACATTTCTAATTATTATTCTCATATATACACATGTATATAGACATACAAATATACAAACAAACACCCACTCATATGGTGAACTGGATCTATCACGGAGTAGTCAGACGATCGGCCTAATGATCTACAACATATATATTACTATGTTCAATTCTTTCATGATAATTAAATAGGTATACAATTATATTATGCATGTAACCTGCTCCTCCCCACAAGACTAAATTAATTATACATATTTCGGACATCCGTATAATGCTCACTGTGCATCGACTAATTTCAACCTCATTATGCGTTATACAGGTAAGGTATCTTAAGATAATTTTTTCACGACACATTTTGCTACATGTTTAGTTTCTATCACTTCTCGTGAATTCACATTCTAAGTTCGAACGCCCAAGTTATAATCATTTTTCATCACCCTATTCAGTGCAGTCGACTATAAAGCATTAACAGGGTAGCTCGGTTCTAACAATAAACTGTACTGACTCACTCAACTTCTTGACCTGATTTTTAGCTATGTTGTGCTCCTATGTGTCTAATTTTCGTAACATTTTATGGTTTGTCAATTCGAGGTCTAGAACTTTTGGAATCTTCATTTTACTGAACTTTATGCAGAAATTACTACTGCCAATGCTTATGAGTTTCGCTCGCACTCTCACTCTTTTGGCATTCTGCTTATGTGCGCTACCCCAATTATGTCTTATAACACTCATACACTACAATTTTATCAACTTAAAACACTCAACACATGAATACACAACTAAGATGCACCGATGTTGCAAGTTCGTGTTTCGATTTTTTTACGACACAACTTATACCTCTTCCTCACTTCTCAAACTCATCGGTATCACTTCATACATTCATTTTTTCTACAACAACAAAATTCCCACACAGCACATACTGTCCTAAATTTATTTTTTTTGTAAATCTCATCATTTGTCCACAACAAATTAGACACAATGGCAACACAATTAACATATCAATACTAGCTAATACATTTGTCACCAACAATTAACAATCTAACATCACATAGCTTACCTATGCTTGCTGCAATGCTTCCTATTTGTTGTAATTTGTTTCTCACCCTCAATCAACACTCTCTTCTTGTTTACCCAATTCAGCCATTCTTGCCTCCTTCACGATTTCAACATGCAATTTGGCTTCTCCTCCCTTTACATCTTCAATTTGGCCACAACACCATTCTTTCTTCCAAGTGTCAACCTAATTCAACCTTACACAGCCAAGCTTCTCTTCCTTCAGCCACTTTCTTTCCTTGCTTCACAGAAATTTGATCACAAACTCAACTTCTAATTTAGCAACCATAGCATGTTCAATCGGCCACCAACTTCTCTAATCTCCTTTCGGTTTGCCCTTACCCTTTCAGTCTTCCTTTGTTAACCCTTTAATTCCACCAAACTTTTATCATAAATCAGCCAATTTACCCATGTAACTGAAATGCTTGTCGGTTTTTCCCTTTCAATTTGCTTTCTTTCTCTCAGTTTGTATTTTATTTTGGTGGAGTTAGATTTGGAGAATGAGAACAAAGCCAATGGATGATATATATATATATATATATATACGTGTATGATTTACAAGTGGGCATGTGTTTTAATTTTGTAAAGGCAAATGTATATAAATGCATGCGAGTATGATTAACAAGTGAGCATGTGTTTTAATTTTATAAAGGCAAATGTACATAAATGCATGTTAACCAAATGGAGAGTAACATAAGGCATATGGGTTTTATAAAGGTATAGGTATATGTATGGTACAAACATTACATATATATGTATATATATATATATATTGGCACAATTTGAAACCATATGTATATATATGATAGAAGCACTATATTTTTATATATGTGTTAGCATAATTTATATAGTATATATATATATATATATATCTATATATATCCATGGGATATAAGTGTTATTTTAGGATTTAAATTTAATTTACTTAACTCCTAACAAATTAAATTGTAATGGACCATATATTATATGCTTGTATTATGTATTATAATTATTCATAAATACACGGTTATGATAGCGACCCACCTAACGGGTGGGGGCTGTCATGCTTGAGCCTTGTCAACACTAGCCTGCAAATCCACCAACTTAGACATCGAGTCTTGAGCAATACAAATTGCTCGAGTATACTTGATAATACCAGGCTTACTAAACAGCTCCACGCAGTGGCGATGAATGCCCGCCACAGTGTTACCCCAAAAATCTGCTTCCAAGAAATATCACCACCGGTTTTGAGGGAAAAAGACAGATTGTGGTGAATCCAGCTAGGAAAATCTCTTGAAAAAATTCTCTACAAAAATGTATTGGTATAAGCGATTGCCAAACTTGTTTACTTTGAGGGCAATCTTGTAGAGCATAGAGAATGGTTTTAGGATAGGTATGACACCATAAACAGCAATCATCATCACACAAATGTTATTTCTTTCTTTAGGAATTTGATAGGAGTTTCAATGAGCAGCAAGCCAGATAGTAATGCGGATGCATTGTGGACCAGGCCACTTCTAAATTCAGTCCCAATTAAATTGTGGGTGAGGAGTTCCATTACC
Organism: Cedrela odorata; assembly: GCA_035584115.1. Lineage (NCBI taxonomy): Eukaryota > Viridiplantae > Streptophyta > Magnoliopsida > Sapindales > Meliaceae > Cedrela > Cedrela odorata. The sequence goes on along the minus strand of JAXCLQ010049720.1, from coordinate 6,846 downwards.
TTTTGCTTCTTTTAAAAGTATGCATGTCATTTTTAGGGAAAACTGTCCATGGGGAGTTAGTTTCCAAATGATGTCATCTAGTTGGCTTGACCTAGACAGATGAGGGAGTGAAATAATCTTCTGCATAAAGAGAAGAGGTAAGAGTTGATGTAAGGTTTTTATATTCCAATCACCTTGTGAACAAACCCCAGCAACCAATAAATTTGGGTTGAATTCCGAGTGAGCGAACAATGCATGGGGCCGAAGTGGGCTTTTATGAAGAAGCCAACAGTCATCCCAATATTTAATTTTATCACCCCACTCGACAAACCACGTCAAGGCTGAATGTAAGTGAGGAAAAACATCTAGCAATTCCCTTCATATGGAAGATGTACTAGACCTATTAAGCTCAAACCATTGTACTTCCCCATTCCTCAAATATTTCCCTCGCAAAATTCTTAACTAAAGATCATCTGGGTGTTTTTGCATGTGTCATGCAAGTTTTAATAGGAATGCCTTATTTGTTGTGCTCACCTATCATAGCCCAAGTCTTTCCTGTTGCTTTGGTTGACAAATAATCTTTTAATTTATAAGGTGTATACTATGTCTTCCTTAATCGCTACCCCATATAAACTGCCTTGCAAAAGAATCTAACTGGTTGCAAATAGAGACAAGTAATGTAGTTGTTTGCATGACGTAAGAAGAGAGAACAGATAATATAGATTGGGTCAAGGTAATCCTTCCTACCAAGCTAAGTTATGAAGCCTTCCACCCAGAAAGTTTGTGCTTGACTTTGTTAATTAGAAAGGCATAAATGGATCGAGTAACCCAGCCATGGAGAAGAGGAACGCAAAGATATTTGCCAAGATTGGCAACTCGCTAGAATCTACTACATCTGCTAATGTCTCCAATGGTAGCTGTAGGTGCATGCGACGAATAGAAGAATTTGGATTTGGAAGGATTGACCTTGGAACCAGAGGCCATAAAAAACTAGTTCAAACTTTAGCTTTAAGGCAATTATTTTCCCCTCCCTCTTTCTTTAGCAACCCCTTTGCAGTGATAACTCCATCATCTGAGTTGCCAGTTAAAAAGAGTTACACTATTTAGTAGCCAAATTTCAGCAATAAGCACAAATTATATATAGTTATGTGATAACGAGCACCTCCTCCCTCACCGCAAGTGAGATTTGTATATGTGTAGTCCTAATCTTCTACTTCATTGATTTTTGGTTGAAACAAGAGAATTGTGCTTAAATATCTTTTTATTGTTATTTTTATAAAAAAAAAAGGATATTAAAAAAGGAAAAAAGAGTTTTGCAAATCTAGTAATAAAAGACTTTCCATAACTTTAAATAGCCGCAAAATGGCCATTACTCTCTACAACCATAAATAAACTTATGCAATTGGATAAATTTTTTGTTACCACTTTTTAGCCCTAATATTAAGCTACTCTTACCGCCAAATATCCATCCCCAAATACTTAATCAATCATAAATGTCAATGGTAATGTATTACATTTTATTTATATTCTACCTTACTCCGATACATAATACTATATTTTTGTTTTACTACTAAATATTCATCCGCATATACATAATCAATAGCAAATATCAATGGTAATATCAGTGGTACTCACATTCTCTTCATTTACAATTGCCATTTTATTTTATGAATTTCACAATCGAGAAAATATCAGTTATCCTTCAGGTTTGGCATAATTACTACTTACTTTCTTATAATTTAAAATTTTACCGATTATTTCACCGTCGACATAACAATTATGTTAACTTGTCACTTTTTAAGTTATTTTATGTATAAGTAACAATCAATCGTTATCATTGAGTGGTGTTACGTATACAAACTCGTACAATTTCATTCATATAAATTGACATATCAATGTTATAATATTACTGTATACCTTATATTTTTATGAGAATAAAAAATATATATATTAAATATGTGATAATAATATAATTTTACATGTCAATTTATATTAAAGAAATTGTATTCTTAATATAATTTATTGTTGTGAACATAAAACAGAATAAAAATGTGGAGATGTCAAATCTTTTTTAACAAAAAATAATATTATTTTCTTCTTTTTCTTCTTATTTATTTGTGAATTAAAAAAATACAAAAAAATAATTAATGTTAAAAATATGCCATTTTTTTTCTGTTTTTAACAAGTAAACATACACTTTATAAGTAATATCACCTTTCTCTAGTACTTCACAAGTAAAATTAGTCTTCTCTTACACTGGCATCACATAGTAAAAGACACAATTTAATACATTAGAACGATATCATTTCGACATATATTTATTTTTTAAAATTTATTTAGAACTTTAAAATATTAAAATTTAAGAAAAAACGGCATCATTATATACCATAATTTTTTGCTCCACATTTTCCCTCCCATACTTGGCTAATTTTAGGTAATCAATCTATTCACTTCCCTCGACACTTCACTCATGAATACCCTAAGTCAAAATACCTAAATCTTTAACTTTTATCATTTTAAGAGCCAAATCTCTTACTCAAAGCCATAGATCATCTCACTTCACCACTCCTCGCCATGTCTCCATCCTGATCCGTATCATTGCATATTCAGAAGAACTTGTTAAAACTGTCATTAGTTCATTAGATCTTGATTACTACTTCTATTGTTATTTTGTAGAGTTTAATTTTTTATATATTTTGTATTCCGAAGAATGCATGTGTCTGTTCTCTGACCCATGGTCATTTTACTAAATCTTGATTACTACTTCAATTTGATTATATGATGTGTGATGTTTATGTTGGTAAAAGCTGTGTTGTTTTCATTACTTAATCTGCTTGTGAAGTTTAGAAAACTTGAAGTTGCATATAATTTTTATAATGAAAAGGGTCAAAAAGATGGTGTTTTGGATAATTACAGTACTTGTATTATGGTGAGGGGTTTGTGTAAAGAAGAGATGGTTGAGGAGGGTAAAAGTTGATTGAGGAGAGGTTTGGAACGGAATGTGTAAACCCCGTTTTTGTGACTACAGGACTAAATTGAAATTTTTTTTTAAAGTTTCAGGTAATTTTAGAATTTATGTTTTGTAAAAGAATGACTAAATTAAATACTTCTCAAAGTTTCAGGTTTTAGAATTTTTAAAAATAATGGGGGGCTCATTGATATTTTATAAATCATAAATAATAACGATTTCAGTAGCTATGTTTTTCATTTCTTCTTTGGCAGAATCAAGTTTCTTCCTTTTCTTTTACATTTCTTACTTAAATTTCTTAAAATCTAACTGAAGTTCTTACCGATTTTTGTTGCCCAATGACTATTCAACCTCTCCTCTATATATTGGTACCATAATTTAGACGGAAATGGCAAGAAATTGCATGGGAAGAAATTAGGGTTTAAAGTGAAATTGAAAATTTTCATTTCAAACTACTAATTTGAACTTCTAAGGACTCCAAAATGTTCTAAGTAAATCCATTAACCTATTTTAAGCTCAATTTCATTATTTTGGATAAATTAAAAGTTTATGGTTACTGTTCATCCGTGGATAAATATTGAATTTAAGTAGAAATCCAACTTTTGGTAATGAATTGGTATAATTGAAAGTATATAAACATTGAATTTGTATTGAATGACTAATTGGAATTGGCATATTTCGTTTAAAACGAAAATGTGGAATATGAAATGTATACACTTCGTTATATATGGAAATATGAAAAATTAGAAATAAAAATGGTGATGGGATTTCAATTGATGGAAATCGAAAAAATGACCTTAGTTAGATAAGCCTTGAAAAAACGTATATATGTCAACTAAAATAATTTAACCCTATTATCCACACGCATTGTATAAGATAATTTTGAGTAAATACTTGGAAACCCTGGGATTCACAATATATATTTATGTGATATTAGGTTCGGAGAACCCAAGTGACGTACCGAGTGAGCTCGAGGAGACATAGAAGGAATGGATACCCTCCCTTTTGTAATGAGTGGATTTATACATACATAAGTATTAAATAAATTGCATATGATATTAATACGTAAAATTGTGTGTTAAACATGCATTTTGAAATGTTAAAATAAAATTTGGAATGAATGTCATACATGTGTTCTACTTTGATATTGGGATGGTTTGTATACTTGTGGTCTGCTGTTTAAACTTTACTTGATATACATGTTTGAAATGGCCGAGAGGCCAACTTTGAAATATATGTTTTATGAACATTGTTTGTAAAGATTAATTGAATATAAAATGGCCGGGGAGATTGGGTTTTGATTTTTATAGGTTTACTATTAATTTGAAAATGAAATGTTTTAAATGCATGTATATTAGTGATGTGAGGCCGTTAAAGTCGAATATTAGTGCATGGCTAATAGGCTAGGATATTTACTGTATATACAAGGTTGTAACCAATGGAGAGACCTATGAGAGGCCGCAGAGGTTACTGGTGTCGCAGTGGGGCTGTATAAGGAAGGTTAAGCCATAGTAAGCCCATTGTGAGCCGATGCGCAGATGCGAAATTATACAGAGATCCTATGGAAAGCCTTGTCAGCTTGATAGGGATCTCTTGAATTTGATGGATATGACGAGGACAGTCACTTTATCACCAATTAACTACTCGGACCAACATCAGTGAGACGGAATTGTTTTATAAATGCATGTTTTATACGAAATAAATGATTTTACAAATGCATAAGAAATGGTTTCAGTTAATAAAGAATACATTGTATATGAAATTTATGCATAACAGACTCACTAATGGATTTCGACTTTACCTCGGGTAAGGTAGCGGTCGAGATAGTATGGCCAGCCCGTGTTGTATGTTTAAACTTAAGTGCAGACCAATATAATTGTTTTACGGACATTGTTGTACATGAGTTGTATATATGTATTTAAGTATATTAATAAATGAAACCCTAATATTATGATTTAGAAATGTGTGTGCACGTATGCATAACTATGTATGTATGCGTTCACTCACTGAGTATAGTTGTATATTCACCCCTCACCATTTCAGCTTTTAAGTTAGGAGCTTTAGTCCTAGCTAGACTCGTGGTTGCAATAGAGAGCGCTCGACGCTTATGGTAGATTATCTTTTATCTTGACTCACTTGTGTTGTTTGAGTCTACTGGATTATAAAACTTCTGAAATTGTAGTATTTTTTACATATATAATATTTTGAATATATATTTATATATATCCATATTGTCTTAGGATTGGTTTTTGTTTTTTTTTTTGGATTTTGAGATAAAATTGTGAACTCTTATGACTTTGAAAAAACATATTACTTTGTTCAACCCATCTATAATGTCTTTGATTTGATATTTTATTATTCATGCATATTTGTAGATAAATTAATTACGGAGATCAATTCTTTGATATAATCCTATGAATGAGAATATTATTAATAAACTGTTTTCAGGTTTGATATTTAATTTGATAGCCTTACAGTCTCTTGTGATACATTCTAAACATAGAGGATGTATCATGAGAGTCTGTGCCGATTGTTACAGGAGGATATCAAAATTTGAGCATAACAGAATGTATCCCTAACATTGTGTTTTATAATACCCTCACTATCTACATAATTATAATATAGGATAGCTCTTCTATATTTGGTTGGATTACGGTGAGAGGAATTTTGGTATATGTGTACAAAATAAATTTTGATATTTTCCTTCTTTATATACTTCCATTTTATATGCTTACACAGAATCAATCTTTGGTGACAGGAGTTTGTGGGCAGTCTCATCTCATAAATTTTTAAAATATTTCCTTGGTATTGAGTCAAAGAAAAATAGATTAATTAAACAAATAATTATAGTCATTCCATTCATTGTAACTGCATGATCTGCAAGTGCAATATGAAGTTGATATTGCAGAGTGATTGTTGAGAGATTTAGAATAAGTGGATGATTAATAATTTTTGCAAGAACAAAATCTATTGTGCTCTAAAGGATCAGTTTACTCTAGCTTTATGAATACTTTTATCATCAACATCACTCTTTAACTTGTTTGATTGTGAGTTTATACTTTAAATATTGGTGGCAGGAAGATGCTAACATAGCATGATTTAAGACCTGGTCATATGGATAGGACACTTATTCGCTATCATATATCTTTTTTTTTATAGCTATAACATGAATTTTAATAATTGAATTCTCCCCTATCCCCATACCTTTTATGAGGGAAATTCGATGATTAATTTTATTAGTGATTTTAGAAAAAAAAAAAATTACATTCTGCATACTTGTGTCATGCTTAGAATTCTTTGTATTGCATATTTTTTTTTTTTTACCTTATTGGAGGAGAACCATGTATTGTAAGCATAGAAACATAAATCATGCTTTAAATCTTTAAAATTTAAATGCGGAAGTCTAAGGAACTTACCTCTTGCCATTGATGTTTTGCTTGCTGTTTTGATGTCGGTAAAAACCTTCTAAGCTCTCTTAATCCTCACTAGATGGAGTTTTCAGAGTATAACGAGCTTAGGGGCCTTCACCAAGAATAACTTCCTATTTATAGGTTTTTTCATCAAAAACCGTTTTTGTGAAGTTTGCTGCAGTTCTTAGAAGTTACCACCCTTAATGGCCATTACTTACAGTTGCCAAAACATGTGGGACATTTTCATGGCATTAAGGGAAGTTATGGACCATTTATGGGTGGTTACCATAACCACTAACATTCTCCCACTTGGTCCATAAATTTTCCAAATCATAATATTTATGAAACAAACATATGAATCATAGCAATAGGTTATCAAAATTGACAACTTTTCTTCCATGTATTACAATAAATTATGTTTCTTATCGGCCTATCCATATGTGGTAACTTAATGAATAAACCCTATGTTTATTCTTGGTCCTACTTAAT
>JAXCLQ010049645.1:0-11381 GCA_035584115.1 Cedrela odorata | reverse complement strand
AGAATTTGGGCACAGTAAAGCTGGAGGGGAAGTCTAACTCCTAGATGAAAAAGTTCTTCGTTAAAGGCAATTTCTTCCTCAAGAGAGCAGTTGGGGAACTCATTCTCCTTATGGACCCTAAGGTAAACCCCCTTAGGGATATTATAAATCCCAGTATAGACTTCTAAATTTGTTTCTAAGGTAATGGAAGGAAACCAATCGGCTTCAAATGGTGTCTAGTTCCACCTCACTGAAACAAGAGGAGGAATAAGGATGATAGCTCGTTCTTCTTCAGAGTTGTTTCCCTGGAGACAGCCGCATTATCAACAAAATCTATTTTTGTTTATAAGGAAGAAAAATATAATGTCAATAGCTGTTTCAAGGTCATCAACAACTCGCAAAGGTAAAAGCCTAAGGTCTCTAAACTTAAGAAATCATCTATCAATTGCCACAACAAACAAAACCACAAATCTAACAATAACAACTAAGAAGAAGAAACAAAAACTTATTGGTTGTTGTTGAAGAAGAAAGAACTTAAAGTCTTCGCTGAGAGCTTCAGGTTTGCTGCTATTGCTTGAAATGCAAGAGGAATGATGGCATAAAGTCAAGACAAAAAGAATGAAAATGTGAGAATGAAAGGTATTTAAAGAAAAGAAAAAACCTCAATCATCGATGTGCGTTACAAATCAAAGGACAAAATGATGCTATGTTAAAAAAGTAGTTAAGAAGATGTTCCATATAAATGCAAAAGAAGGTGATCATCATTAAGGTCAGCAAGATCTCTCAAAAACCCGAAGCGTCTTAATCCCAACGACCAATTGTAACCTGCCACGTGCAAGAAGTTGGCAGATTTCAAGCTGAACATTTAAGATCGGTAGACAAACACGTCTTTTCGAATGAAAACTTTTAGTTTTTTTTTTTTTTTGTCTAAAACAGTTATTTTTTACTAAAACTATGAGATTTGATGTTGGGTATACAACTTAGGACATAATTATGGCTCAATGCATCACAGGCCCATACCTAAAGGTATTAACCAGAGGATAATAAGGGCCCTAGATATAGTGAGGGTTGAGACGTCTCAAAGTCAAATAAGAGACCTCAGTAGTAATTAGAGTCGAGAACTTTTAAACTCACTTTGAGAGCCTCAAGTCAGAACTTTATTCCAAGATCTCTTCATGGAGGTCTCAGGCACAGATAATACTAGTCTCAGGCACAGGACACTTGAGCTCATCTCAGGTAAATAAAAAAAGCCTCAAGTAGTATCTTTCGAGACTTCGTTATAACTACGCATTAAGAGAAGATTCGTTTCTTTCCTAGATTCTTCCAGATTCCCTTATAGTAAGGTTCTTTAACCTAGTAAATATATTCTATAATAAGGATTCCAAGCCCAATAGATACGTTCTGCAATAAGAGCTCAAGATCTCGTAAAATTTAGAAAACCAATACTTATCAAATGAAATTTTCATAATTCTCGCACGACAAGATATTTGTTTCCAGAATTTATAAAATTTTATTAAACTTAAGAGACATGAATATTTATAAAATGAGGCTAAGGATGAACAGGTATGCATTATGAAACTCTAGTATTAAGAGCCTATATTTTATTTCTTTTTTATCTCATAACATAAAGCAAAACACCGGACAACTGACTTTTACCTTTAAGAATTTCACTGTAATTACAGATTAAGCAGTTAGTCAAGTAAGAAGAAGATTGGTGCTGGTACATAGAATCTAAAAGAGAATTTTTACTACATCAACAATTACTAGTGTTTTTTTTTTCTTGTGATATTAATTTTCATTAAAAGCTGAGCATAAAGAGAGTATTTTAATGAATTTAAATAATACGCTACCACCCCACTATAGAGGAAATATTTTTTGTTTTTGTTTTCTATTTCTTTTTACGATAGTTAAATTCTAATAATGTTAAAAATAACACTAACTCTGTATATAAACTATTTTATATAAGATGATGTGGTATGTAGTATTAATTAAATGAAAATATAAAATTAATAAATAATTAATTAGATTAATTGTGTATATTTATTCAAATAATATTATTATATCACGTTAAATTGTGAGAAAAAATTGTATCTCTAACATTATAATAATATTAAAATATATGATGTATTTTTATTATATGTGAAATAATAAAATTTTGTAAATTTATAACTCCAAACATCAAAATTTTGTAACAAAATTTTGATACAAAATCTAAATGTAATATTTTATACTAAAAATCATATCTTAGCACTTACAATTATCAACCTTCGAGAAAAATGAAGAAATTTCAACCAAAAAAATAAAAGAAGAGGAGAAGAAGAAGAAACGCCCTATCTGAAAACATTAGATATACAAATGAGAACACAAGACTATAAATTAAAACGGTGGGTCAAGGTCAATTCTAAAGACACAAAAAGTCATTTAAGTTGATTGAAAGAACCCAAAATAAATAAATAAATAAATAAAAATTATTTTATTACATAAACGCGTTTCTTCCGGTCAATGTGGGCTGTACTTACCTTTTGATTTGCATTGTGTCTTTTTTCTTCCGTTTCCATGCATTCACATTAAAAGGGGATTGACTGTAATACTTCCGCGTTTAATGTGTTTCAAGTTTTGAAATTTCAAAATCTATGTCAAAATTAATTATTATTATTATTATTTTTGTAAAAGAAAAAAAATATAAATTAACAATACATTAAATTTTTATTTTAAATTATGGTAATTTTTTTGTGTTTAAAAATAAAAATAAAATAGCATTATTAATACCAATTTTTAGTGAAAATAACTCATTTTTTCTAGTAATATTTAAAATCTAGTATTTTTATTTCAATGTGACTCTAAATATATTATAACCTAATATGATGTTGAATAAATATTTGTGGAAATAAAAATATTATATTATATCATATTTATATTTGATTTATTATATTTACTTATTACAATTGATAATTTTTTTAATATTATTACTTTTTAAACTCTTATGAATACATTAGCTGTATTTAAGAATGCTATATTTATTTACACATAAATTAATATAATTGATTTGATAAATTTTAAAACAAAAATATATCATATTACAATTTTATTTAATTTTATTTTATTGTACATAATAAAATGTGTTGGGTACTTAGTTACTTTAACAGATAATTTTTATTTTTAGTTTTTCGATTGGAGCAAGACATTTGGAGTACATAGGAAGTTTACGTGAAAGAAAAGCATATGGAGTCAACAGTCAGCATAAAACAAAATTTAAGATCAAGGAATTGCAGTGGAGAATGGGCGTAGCAGTGTCATTTTGAGTCAGAAAGTCAGGTCTTCGCACAACACAATAGTCTTAGTCTGCTCTTGCAGTCAACTCAACTCCACTCCCAACGACACGCGAACAAGCATTAATCTGTCATAATCTTCCCTCCTTTCCAGAAAAAACACACCGTACCCTTTTCCTACTTCTATTCCGTTCCTCTTCTTCCTCTGCCTCTTCCTACAAAATCATCCATAATAGTACAAATTAGTTCTTCAAAGTCTTTTTCCATTTTAATTCACCTTAAATGGCCACCTATACCCAAAACATTTGTATGCTCTTTTCTTTCTTCTTCTTGTTTTTCCCTTTGGTTTTCTGTCAACTTTCTGCAAATGAGACAACCATCATGGTCAATCTTTCTCGGCTTCAGAATACTAACGTTTCTGGCTGGGATGTGAACAAACTGTCAAACCCATGTTCGTGGCGGGGAGTTCAATGCAGTAATTCTTCCGTAACTCATTTATCTTTATCGAACTTTGATATCTCCAGCTCTGATTTTCTGTCTGTCGTTTGCCAGCTTGGTTCTTTGCAGTCCCTTGATCTATCTAACAACCAGTTGAGCTCAATTCCTAATGAGTTCTTGGAAGGTTGTGGAGGGATTGCTGGACTCAAGTTGTTGAATTTTAGCAAGAATATTTTGAAAGGTTCTTTGCCTAGTTTTCATGGTTTTCTTGGATTAGAATTCTTGGATTTGTCTTACAATAATTTGAGTGGAAACATTGGTTTACAGTTAGATGAATTAGTTAATCTAAAAAGTTTGAATCTTAGTAGGAATTTTTTCAGCGGGTCTATTCCTACCAACCTTGGAAAATCCATGGTTTTAGAGCAACTTGAGCTTTCTGTGAATCTTTTCCAGGGTGAAATACCTCAAGGAATTGCAGATTATAGGAATTTGACTCTGATTGATCTCAGTTCTAATAGGCTTTCTGGGTCTTTTCCTGATAGAATTGGACAACTCTCCAAGTTGGAAGTTGTTATTCTTTCTGCCAACAACTTAAGTGGTGTAATTCCCACAAGCCTTTCAATTATAAGCTCCCTGTCTCGTTTTGCCGCAAACCAGAACAATTTTAATGGTTCAATTCCTAACCGAATCACACTATTTCTGAAGAATTTAGATCTCAGTTACAATAAATTGACAGGGTCGATTCCAGCAGACCTTTTGTCGCATCCAAATTTGCAGACAGTGGATTTGTCTTATAATTTATTAAAGGGTTCAATACCTGAGAACATATCTCCAAGTTTGGTCAGATTGAGATTGGGCAGCAATTTACTCAGTGGGTTGATCCCTTCTTCATCATTAACAAGTCTTGAGAAATTGACTTACTTGGAGTTGGAAAACAATAGCTTTACTGGAATGATACCTCAGCAGCTGGGTAATTGCCAAAATTTAACCCTGTTGAACTTGTCTCAGAATAAACTGAACGGTTCATTGCCTGCACAGTTGGGTTCTCTTGGAAGTCTTCAAGTTTTGAAGCTTCAAATCAACAATCTGAGTGGAGGGATCCCCAGTCAATTTTCCCAACTTCAGATGTTGTCTACATTGAACATCAGCTGGAATTTGCTGACTGGTTCAATTCCTTCTGTGATCTCAAACTTAACAAAACTTACAAACTTGAACTTACAGCACAATAATCTCAGAGGTTTAATACCAAACTCTATCATGAACATGCGCGCTTTGATAGAACTCCAACTTGGAGATAATCAACTAAGTGGGACGATTCCCATGATGCCCGTATCACTGCAGATTGCTTTGAATCTGAGCAGCAACCTCTTTGAAGGACCTATCCCTGGCATTCTTCCTCTGTTGACTGGATTAGAAGTTCTGGATCTCTCAAACAATAATTTCTCAGGTGAGATTCCAGAATCTCTGACTCAAATGAAATCCCTGACACAGCTGATGCTTTCTAATAATCAACTCAATGGGGTTATTCCCAAGTTTAGTTCCTGGGTTTTGGTTAACACTACTGGAAATTCCGGACTTACTAATGCAACAGTACCAGATGCTTCCCCAAAACTGGCAAAGAGAAGAAAATCAGTTGTTGTGCCGATTATTATTGCCCTTGCAGCTGCTCTTTTTGCTGTTGGGGTAGTGGTAATCATTGTTCTATCAATTTCAAGACGCTATTACAGAGTTAAAGATGAGCATTTGCAAGTAGAAGATCTTTCTTCCCCTCAGGTCATTGAAGGCAACCTCTTGACAGCAAATGGAATCCACAGGTCAAATATCTCCTTCACCAAAGCCATGGAAGTAGTAGCTGATCCTTTGAATATTGTGCTGAAAACTAGGTTCTCAATCTATTACAAAGCTATTATGCCATCTGGAATGAACTACTTCATTAAGAAGCTTCACTGGAGTGACAAGATATTCCAATTGGGTAGCCATGATAAATTCGACAAAGAGCTGGAGGTCTTGGGGAAGCTGAGCAATTCAAACGTCATGACTCCTTTGGCTTATGTGTTAACAGCGGATAGTGCTTATCTCTTCTACGAATATGCTCCAAAGGGTGCCCTATTCGACGTTCTACATGGCAGCCTGGAAAATGCTTTTGATTGGGCAAGCCGTTACAGTATAGCAGTTGGAGTAGCTCAGGGTCTTGCTTTTCTACACGGATTCACCTCTAATCCAATTCTACTCCTTGATCTTTCAAGCAGGAACATTTTACTTAAGTCACTGAAAGAGCCCCAAATTGGAGATATTGAACTCTGCAAAGTGATTGACCCTTCGAAGAGCACTGGCAGCCTTTCCACAGTTGCTGGTTCAGTCGGCTATATTCCTCCAGGTAAAACTCTTTTCTCCACAGTTCAGCCTTCACATTTTATACTGTATCTTTGCTCATGATTGAATCTATTTCTGAAAGTAGCCAAAATTTTAAACTAATTGTCGTGACCATCTAATCCCTTTTCTTCAATATAATGATTTCAAATATGCTGTTTTAGCCTTTATGTTCAGTTGCCTATTGTGGTAATTGCAGAGTATGCATACACGATGAGAGTAACAATGGCCGGGAATGTTTACAGCTTTGGGGTTGTTCTTTTGGAGTTGCTGACAGGTAAGCCTGCGGTTAGCGAAGGCAATGAGTTATCCAAGTGGGTATTGCGAAACTCAGCACCACAAGATAAGTGGGATCACATCCTTGATTCCAATGTTAGCAGAACATCACTCGCCATCAAGAGCCAGATGCTTGCAGTTCTTAAGATTGCTGTTGCTTGTGTTAGTATCTCACCCAAGGCAAGGCCGAAGATGAAGAGTGTGCTTCGGATGCTTCTGAATGCAAGATAAACGCTTTGCTCATGACATGACAATAAACAGGTAAACCATACCTTTCCTTCTTGTTAGGAGAATTAGCATTCTATACATACGAGTTTTGATCATATCCCACTATTATGTAAACGAAAAGCTTTTTTGCCTGCATGTAAAAATGATTTCATATGAAATTTTCTGATATATATATATATATATATTACATGTAGTAGTTACAGGTTAGTGCCTCCATTTTGATTTAGAACCTGCTTCTTTTCAGTCTTAATCTGTAACTCAGACTGAACTCTTCAAATAAAATTTGCCACAACAAATCAAAACAAGCATTTCGTGACTGTTTGCAGGCGAAATATATTAAATAAATCCATTTGCCTTGATAAATGACAAAGCCATAATCTTAAAGAGCATATTTATGCTTTGCATAATTGATGAAGAAAATTTGATCACTATGACAACAATAAACAGCCAAAATCAATGGACAACACAACAGAGCCAGTGTTTTTTATGGCTAAGTGTAAAAATATATATCAGAACATTTAACTGAATACTAATAGGAAATAAACATCTCTTTTCAAAAATTCTGATCCTGTTTGTTGTAAGACTTTGAACACAGTTAATGGCTCCCACATCTCTCTGCATGATTTCATTCCATCAGGATCAAAGATTAATGACTAGATAAACATACTAGGAGGAAAAGATATCTGACTATTGAAGAGCCAAGCCAAGACAGAATTTCTGACATGCGTTAAACTAGAAGGTAAGATCTTTGGGATCCTCAATTATTTTTGCCAAGGTTTGCAAGAATGAAGCCAGATCAGCGCCGTATATCACACGATGGTCAGCTGTAACATTTACCTATAAATATTGCAAGTTTCCGGAATAAGAATCTATGTACTAGTACCGAATACAGAAGGAAGAAATACCCATTCCAGAACAAAATGGCACAAACATGTTTGTACCTGCATCTGGTTCTTCATGCCAATACGACCATCCTTGGTTGCTACAACAGTGGGCTGGGATGCTCCAACAGCCATTATTGCTCCCTGCATAAAAAAATCCATAAAGTACTCTTATCGGAACATTCAATCCATACAAACTGACCTGTCTCTTGCAAAGAATCTGACAGATAGGAAAACTATTCATGTTGAGTACAAACACCTACCGTTCCCGGTGGTAGTATGGCATCAAAGCGATCAACACCAAACATTCCAAGGTTGGAAAGAGTGAAAGTTCCTGCAAAAGAAGCAAATAAAAATAATGAGCAGATATTGCACAAATAAAAATTGAAGCACAGGCCACAAACAAAAAATGGTCATGGCAATAAAAATCTGAAAAACCAAATTCAAACAGTGATACGGTACTAGATTCCAAACAGCCATTATCAAGCAATGTAAATCTCAACAAGCAGTTAGCAAAGAAAACCTTATCAATCACTTGTTACAAGTTGAGGCATTGTTGTGGAGTAACAAAATTATTGCATCAAACAAGGCAAACACTGTTAGATGCATCAAGACAAACTTGCCTAATTCTTATCTGTTGAAATCTCTTGGCTTTTTATGCCTTCCGAGTGGCAGAAAGGCTCCAATTGTGGGATATCCAACACCCAAAATGATCATATGAACAAAGTAATGATGCAACTATTAAAAAAACAATATGGAAATGCAAAAGACAGGAGAGCATGCTCTTATAGTCCACCACATGACGTCATTTATTTTGGTAGCCAAGTAGCCACAAGGGCTAACAAAACAAATAAGAGAGTTTATGGAACAAAATAGACAGACTGCAATACAAAATTTCTGTGTGTACAAAGGTGCTATTAACTAGGAATCTTTTGTTAAAGAAAGGTGCTATTATGGAACAAAAGAGCTGGTACAAAGGTGCAATGACAAACTCTGAAATCATTAGCTTTCCTAAATTGGTTGCTTTGAGCAGGATGCTCGCTGACCTAGGCCAACGCAAGATTCAGCAAATTCAATTAGTTTTGGTAGATCTTCAGGAAAATTACAATATCCAGCTGTACAATTCTCATCATAGTACCCAGAGGAATGAAATCCAAAAATTGACAAGACAAAAAAGGACATTGAGGATTTGGATATTTGTCTTCCTATGCAATAAAAGGAAGGCTTACAGAAGAGTTGAACACAAAGGATTAACACCACAAACATAAAAAATTCTCTGCCCTCCAACTTCCTCATAATAGAACATTAACAACCCAAAATGTTCTTCAGCATGGAAACAATTAACAAAAATGTGATAACCCTCTTGCATGACTAATTATTTAGCAAGCTAACTATAACAAATAAACAAACCAGTACAAGAAAAAAAGAGCTGAAACCTATATGATGACTGGATCAAAAATTGCAGCAGACTAACATGATATAAAAATGTTCTCACATGTCAATAACCTCCATATGACAGTCATATATACATGTTCAAATCTTCAAAAGTGCTAAGATGGGAAAAAAAAAAAATTGCTCTAAATTTGGCATGAACAATGTTTCAGCAAACCAGAACATTCTCATGAAGTCAATGGCATAAAACAAATACGAAAATTTTCAAAGAGAAGGTCTTAGATAGTCATATTGGGATGTAGGAACTTAATTGCATTACCTGTATTGTATTCATGAGGTTGCAGCTGCTTGGCACGGGCCTGATCAACCAGCTCTTTCCACTTTCTTGACAACGAATAGATGTCAACCTAAAGGATAAATTGGGAGACCTGTCAAATTTCAGTAACAAATTCTATCCAAAAGGGAGAAGAAAAATAAAGGAAACACAACAAGGCAGGAAAGGGTGGATTGAAAAATACCTTATCAGCATCCTGAAGCACTGGTGTAATCAACCCACCGTCTATAGCAACAGCAACAGCAATATTAATGCTGCTATTGTAGGTAAAGCTATTTCCATCTCTACAACTAGAATTCACAACAGGATGCTTAGCCAATGCAAGTGCTGTCGCCTTTGCCAACAACGCTGTCATTGTAACACCCTTGGACTTGATCTATTTAAACAAATAGATCTGAATCAATGATTCACAACCAGATGAATCTCTACTTTAAGCAACAATTGGACAATTATTCCTGAATGACTGAAAATGTTCAATAACTGCACTTTTTTTTTTTCTTTTTTGGAGCAAAATAGCATTCTTCTGTAGCAGATCAATCACATTCCTATGCAAATCATTATTAGTTAAAAGGAAAGTAATAATAAAATTCTGACCTTTTTATACAAAGCATCAAACGCACCAGTAGTAATGGTGTAACCAACTCTAAAAGTAGGAACAGCTAAACTCTCCATCATGTTCCTACTAACAGCACCCTGCATTGTCGTGAAAGGCATCACACTTCCCAACTCAATCCCGGCCATCTTATCCGGAGTAGCCGCCGCCACACTAACCGCTGCAGGCTTTGAAGCAGCTGCCACGGTAGCTGCCTCAACATCTTTGGCTACAATCCTCCCCATAGGCCCACTCCCTATCACTCTCCCCAGCTCCACCTTCAATTCTTTCGCCAGTTTCTTCGCGTACGGTGAAGCCACTATCCTCTTCCCTCCTCCTGACGCCGGATGCACCGCCGACCCTACAGGAACGGCTGCTGGGCTTGCAGTTTCCACAACTTTAAATTTCTCAGGTTCTGGTTCCGGGGCGGCTGCGGCGGCAACAGCAGTACTAGTCGATGTTTCCGATGAAGCTGATGTGGTTGTAGCCTTGGCTAGAGCCTCAGCAATTTCATCTTCAGTTTCAGCCAATAACGCGATGGAAGAACCGACTGCCGCGACGCCGCCTTCATCGACCATGATTTTGGCAAGATAGCCATCATAAAACGTTTCAACATCCATGTCAGCCTTATCAGACTCAACAACGACAACGCTTTCACCTTTTGAAAGCTTGTCGCCCTCAGACTTGACCCAGGAAACGATCTTGCCTTCAGTCATGGTGGAGCTGAGAGCGGGCATAAAGATTTCACGGATCTTGGCATTCACTTGGGTCTTGAAGGTTGAAATGCGAAGAATGCGGGTGATCTGGGTTTGGCGAAGAAAAGGGGAAGACGAAGAGAGAAAGCTAATTTGGAGAAGTTGAGCCATTGTTTTGTTAGGCGATGAAGAATGTGAATTTTACAGAGAAGAGAAGAGAAGAGAAATGGGCGTGGTATTGAGAATTAATTTGATCATTCTAGAGTGTATCGAAACTGGGAATGGGCGGGGGTTCCAACTACTTTACCGGTGAATGTGATGAGATGGCTTGTGTTTGGTCTTTTTATGTATTTTAGTTTTTCATTTTCATTTTATTTTTATTTTCCCTTAATTTTAGTCCATAGTATGTGCTAATTTCTTGCTAAACTATTATTTGGAATTTATTTATTTTTATTATTATTACCAATATAATAATCAAAATTCTACCAAAAGTTTATATAATAATTACTATTGTAGTATTATCTCAATTTTTGAATAATTTTATTCTTAATAATAATAAAAAAAAGATTTGTCACAAATAAAAATATTAAAACAAACACTAAATTTGAAGTTGCCACCAGGAAGTGAGAATACCATCGAACTACTACGGATGGCTTCAAACTATTACACACAAACTTTTAATACGAAAGTTGTTACACTTTTTCAAGTTTTTCTTCGATTTTTATTTTATTTTATTTTGTCAAAATGTCTTTTAATTTAAAATTAAAAAAATAACAAGTGTACTTTCAAAGTTTGGACAAAAGAATTTTTTAGTCTCACTGATTTTTAAAATATTCATGCAAATCTTTTTTATCAAAAAAATATATTAGTTTGAATGATTGTTTTAATCAAAAAATTATAATACTTTTTTAATTATAATTATTTTAA
>JAXCLQ010049634.1:0-19239 GCA_035584115.1 Cedrela odorata | reverse complement strand
TCATATGCAACATACATATAGGAGTGATCTATTCCTTAATTCCATTAGTTTGCTGATGATGTATTTCAGGGCAGTAGCACAAGCACAAACGATAGTGATGATCTCCAATCTGATGTTCAGTCCTCTTCAACCAATTACATCAGCATAAATTTTGAAGAAGATGAAGAAGAAGGTTTAAATCTCAATCCTTTAGATCCACAGGTCAGTCAAAACAATGGTTTTATATTTAATTAACTTTTGAAATTAGGAGTGGATACTGGTAATTTATTTGATAAAATTAAAATTTCTCCATTGGGTGATATAAGAGATCTGAAATTTAAATTCTGCTCACATTAAATTGAAAAATAATTTAATTTATTTCTTGCAATATTTATAAAAAAAAACAAAATTTTATGTGTATTAACTGTGTTATCTTTTTTAATAAGATCATGTTGCATATTTTATACTTGACCTGCAATTGTATTTCAGATTAGTAGCACAGCAGAGAACAATGACCCTCGTTCTGATCATGCTGATCCTCCACCCTTCTTACCTGAAACAGATGAGAAAACCAGCTCTATAGAAATCACTGAAGAAACGAATAGTGGCAATATTATTGAAGATCTGGAGTCAAATCGTACGAGATCAGATCACTCAACTGATCAGAAGGTCACCGTAGAGCAGATCTTCGTCATCGCCAACTTCATCCTGGAGATTCCGACGCTTGTTTTCGATCAACTTTCTTCGCAGCATAAAGTTCGGTATGCATTACTAAGCATGTTAATGTCTATGGCTACCTTGATTATCTGCATTTCTGAGCTTGTTTACAAGGGAATAAAAGAAAGAATTGCCTGGAAATGGAAGCGGGAGAAGAAAATTATGCCTTGGTTATATTATCCAGCTCCAAGTAGCAAGCCTTTTGGTTCTGTCACTGATTTTATTGGAGTATCTTGTTCTATTTTTCAGTGCATTTTCACAACTGCTGCTTATGCTTGTTACCGTCGACACAGTGGTAATCCTATCAAAATTTCCATGTGGCCTATAATTTTTTCATTTGTTTTACTGTTTTCTAAACTAAATTGTCGGCGATGTTAATTCAGCAGAATTGTATTGTAATATTGATTTGACAAGTAGTGAATGGTTTTTAAAAGTCATGAGTTTGGTGACTGGTGATTGATTGTATTGTATAACAGTTTTCTCCCAATTTTTACGAAATAGTTGTAATGATATGGGGTGTTTGGTATTTCTGAAAAGTTAATGAAACTGATAATTATGCCAAATACTAGAGGGACAACTGATATATATACAGTCTGGTCAAAAAACCATTTGGAAGTTGTGTAAATTCTAAATCTTATGTAAAACTTATGAACACAACAAAAAGTTTTCCGTGAAATTTGTAAATTAATCAACGAAAAAATTGTAAATCATTATAATTATAAGATTATGCATATAACGAAAATCTCAAATTAAAAATTGTTAATCAATAATCTATAATAAAAAAATGTTTTCAAATAAAATTCTAAAATCAATTGTAAAGTTGGAAAACGATAAATTATGAAGTGTAAAAAAAACTTTGAAAAATTCTTCTCATTTGTCTATTTCTTTCACTAACAAACCAAATCAAGTTTATATTTGCTCACATTAGCAAAAATCTTTCTTTGGACCCTGTGCACCAATAACGATTTTCTTCTTCTTACTTGACTGATAGTTTAACCTGCGATCACATTCGGAAGCTAAGGGGGTAAAAAACCGATTATATGGCAAAAATCCTCCAATGCTTAAGTCAGGGTTTTATTTTTTAATGAGAGAAAAAGAATTAAGGAAAATATATCTTTGTGATCCCAGAGTTTCATTATTCATACTTGGTTGTCGTTGTTCTTTTTTTTATAGATGTTCATATTTCTCTAGTTTGGTAGAATTCTGTGGAATTTGGAAAAAGGTATTCCGTTATGCGAAAATTACGGAGATTCTGTTAGATAAGCGTGGCTTCCAGATTTTATGGGATTACATGCCCTTTTTGCGTAGAGTGTGTCTGCTGGACTTTGGAATCTTATTATGTAAAGAGTTTTACTTGTTAAGAATCCTTATTATAGAATAGTCTAAGAAAAACTTGGGAAAGAAACAAACCCTCCATAGATACGTAATTGTAGTGAGATCTCGAAAACTACTACGTGAGACTTCTTTACATGCTTGGGATAAGCCTAAGAGCTGCATGTCTGAGACCTTTATCAATTGTACTCAAGACCTTCACAGAATAGACCCTGAATGAGGTTCCGAGTCGAAGCCTTCTAGGCGACCTAAAAGGTCTAAGCTTTCTCTACTCCTAAGGCCCTTGTTATCCTCTAGTTAGTTCTTCTCAAGTTTATCTCAGGTTTCAGATATCGCTTACCTCTTTATGAAATTCTATTCTGGGCCTGCGATCTATTGAGCTTTACGTATATTCTGGATTATATACTCAACATCAAGCCCTTTAGTTTTAGTAAAAAATAATTGTTTTTGACAAAAACTAAGAGCTATCATTTGAAGAGACTTATCCTCCTGTTAAAATTAAATGCCTAACTTGAAATTTGCTAGTCTCCCATATGTGGCAGATTGTGGTTAGTTCTCGAGATCACGAAGCTTCAAGCCTAATAGATTATACCGGCTTTAATGATGGCTATCTCTTTTCTCATTAATGAGAGACGTTCTCTCTCAGTTGCTCTTCCGACATGGCGTCATCTTATCCCTTGATCTTTAACGCATATCAACAGTTGGGGTTTTTCTACTTCTTTAAATACTTCTTTCTTTCATTTTTCCACCTTTTTTTGTCTTCATTTTACCCGTCATTTTCTTAACATTTCCAACAATTTCAACAGCAGTAACTTCGAATTTCAATCAAAGATTTCGAGCTTTTTCCTCCTCCAACAACAACAAGTAAGTCTGCTTTTCTCCTTCTTGCTTATTATTTGTTAGATTTGTGGCATTATTATTTGGTTGCGATAATTGGTAGATAATCTCCTAGGATTAGAGACCTTATGCATAAACTTTGTGAGTTTGTTGATGATCCTGGAGATACTTATGGTTGCCTTATTTTTTCTTATGAACAAAGATGGATTCTGTTGATAATGTCGCTGCTTCTAGGGGAGACAACTCCGAAGAAAAGATGGCTATTGCCCATGTTCTTGCTCCCATCTCGACTAGAAGGAACTCAACACCTTATGAAGCAAATTGGTATCCTTTGAGTATTAGGGAGTCAGAATTAGAGGTTTATTTTATGATGTACAATATCCCTGAGGAGATTTACCTTAGAATTCTAGAAATAGACGAGCTCCCTAATTGTCCCCCTAAGCGTGAAATTACCTCTAATGAAAATTTATTTCACCTAGAGGTTAAGTTTCCTACCCAACCATATTTCATCCAAATTCTTTCTTTTTTTAAGATCCCCCTTACCAATTAAATTTAAATAGTTGGAGAATCTTAACTGGCCTGTTTGTCTTATGACATCAGATTTCTGACCTTGACCATTCTCTTGAGAAGATTAAATATATGTATATATTAAAAAAAAAGCCCCATAAAAAGCCTAGTTTGGTATTACCTTAAAAACCGTCCCGAAAAATAGAACCCAATCAATAGTTACCCTTCCAGTAATAAAAACTAGAAGAATAAGTGGTTCTTCGTTGGCGTAGATTGGAACTCCAACTCTGATACTCAGGTGCTGAGACTATTTGGGGAGATCGTCACCTAGAATGATACACCCTCGCTAGATCTCCACAACCAAGATAGGGTGAGACTGGCTAGGTCATCTGCATTTGACCAGAGAACTTTACTCTCAGATGACCTAGTCTTGTCGGGTCTCATAGGTTTTTGTGTGTCTAAAAGGTCAATTGTCTTTAGAAAAAGAGGCCTAAAAGGGTAAACACCGTATTATTTCTTGGCTATTTGTTCAAACTTCAAATTTCATACTCTGACCTTGGATTGGTTTGTTTTGTAGAAGAAATAGCCCCAAAGAATCCACACTCGACCCCTTTGAGGTCTTGAATAGGCTATCAAAGGGGAAGAGAATTGAGAAGGCTCATTAGCCTCCAAAGGAGTGGAGATTTGAGGCGTTTAAGTGCCACATCTACCTGCTCCCCTAACAGATAAATGGAAGGGAAAGCGAAAGGCCACAGCTACTGTAGCTGAAGAAAGGTCTCAGAGAAAGAAGAAGATGTTCGGTTAGTTTGACAAGGAGCTGGCAGAAACTCCAGAGCTTCTTCCTGAGGATCTTCTTGCAGGAAAAATGAAGTTTTTTGCGTACTTTCTTCTTTGTATTAACCAGTAGGCCTAGAGTATTAGCACCAAGTATTGTGAGGACCTCGTTAAAATTTTGAGCGAGACACTACTGAATCTTCGACTGAAGTGGTTGGGTCGAGTGAGTTAATTTCCTCTTAACCTTGTAAAAAAAGTTTCATTTGATTTTGCTCATGAGCCCACTTAGTCTTGAAGAGGACCAAGCTTGAGTATGATCTGAGCAAATGGGCTTAGGAGCGAGAGGAACTCCAAGTCAAGGCAGCTATAACGGAGTCCCCCCTTGCTAAAGCCAATAGGAGGTTGGACCTCCTAGAGTCGGAGCTTAGTGGCTTGAAGGACGAGGGTCAAAAGCTCCTTTAAGATTTTGATAACGCGTATGAGGAGCTGTGGCAGAGCCTGAATTTAAAAAGGCAATGAAACTCTCTTCTGTACAAACATATCAAGGAGGATAACAAGATGATATATGCGTGGCTTCGAGAAAAGGTCAATGATAACATTGACCTAACTTGAGAAATGCTGCAAGGTGAATATTCTCACCTCAATCTGAGCTAGTTATATCGAGCCTTAGAGAGGAAACCTCTGCGCCGAAAAGGAGAGTCTTAAGGAGGTGTTCTTCCTAAAGAGGAGAAACACCCCAACTAAAAGACTAAATACATCATTCCCCGTGGAATCTGTCACTGGTTCTTCTACCAATCTGCTTGATGCAACTGTGGTCGAGCCAATAGAGGTTTCTTCGGCTGAGGTGGTAGAGGTTTCTTTTACCCACGAGGCTCCTCTCATTGCTGAAGTCTCCCGTGCTTCTGAGACTGCTCTTGATCTTGAAACCTCTCTTACTAACCTAACCGACCACCGAGCCGATCCTCCAGCCGACCTAACAGATTGAAGACTAAATCTTTCTTTTTCTTTCTTTCTTTTTTTTTTTTTTGTGTAATGAACTTGTATATTAATAGAACATTTTTGACTTATAAACCTTTGTGTTATCATATTTCTTTTCTGTTTTCTTTAATACTCAACACTTAGTTCAATCCACAGGCTTCAACTGTTATTAAACTCAAAACATTTCCAAGTGGCATCTGACCTGAATTAAGTTGAATGAATAACAAAGAATACATTAATCCTCTAACTTTCCTATCTCAAACTAAACGTCTTTAAGTGAGAATTGCATTAGTCTTAACTTAACCTCTAGACTTAATGAATTTAGGATATTATTACCTCATCTTGAAGTTGTTGATAATAATCTGAGAACCATATACTTCTTAAACCCTTTATTAAATTTCAACGAGATATGACATGATCTTACTTCTGGATGAGAGTTGAGTGTATTTGTTAGGTAATAATTGCTGTTGATGGCTCTTAATCATTTGGGAATCATTGAGCTTTTGCCTGGTCTGGGTGTTTTGAAAACTTATTGGTCTGGAAACTGCTCTTGTCCATGTACGTTATGAGGTCGTGCCCACGACTTACTCGAGTTATAGATAATATTATTCCAAAAGTAAATAAGAAGCAAACATCTTTGAACCAAGTCACCATTTCGTGTAGGCTTTAGGATGAGATTACCCGAAACGTATTTAAAAGACAATTGTCTGGGAACCAAGTCACCCATCTATGTGGGCTTTGGGATGAGATTACTTCGAGACATTTTTAAGAGATAATCATCTAAGAACCAGGTCATCCATCTGTATAGGCTTTGGAATGAGATTACTCCGAGATGTTTTTAAGAGATAATCGTTAGGGAACTAGGTCACCTATTTGTATAGGCTTTGAGATGAGATTACTCCGAAACCTTTTTAAGAGATAGTCGTCTGGGAACCAAGTCACCCATTTGTATAGGCTTTGGGATGAGATTACTTCGAGACCTTTTTAAGAGATAGTTGTCTGGGAACTAGGTCACCCATTTGTATGGGCTTTGGGATGAGATTGCTTCGAGACGTTTTTAAGATATAATCGTTGGGGAACCAGGTTACCTATTTGTATAGGCTTTGGGATGAGATTACTCCGAGACCTTTTTAAGAGATAGTCGTTTTGGAACCAAGTCACCCATTTGTATGAGCTTTGGGATGAGATTACCTCTAGACAACTTTAAGAGATAATCGTTTGGAAACCAAGTCACCCATCTGTATAGGCTTTATGATGAGATTACCTTGAGACGTTTTTAAGAGATAGTCGTCTAGGAACCAGGTCACGCATTTGTATGGGCTTTGAGATGAGATTACCTTGAGATATTTTTTTAAGAGATAGTCGTCTGAGAACCAGGTCACCCATCTATATGGGCTTTGGAATGAGATTACCCCGAGACGAATAGAAAATTTAACCATCTGAAAACCACTTTTACTCTTATATGTTCTGAGGTCGTGCTCAGGGCTTATTTGAGCTGTAGATAATATTATTCCAAAGGTGAATGAGAAGTGAACATCTGGGAATTATGTCACCCATACTTGGGCTTCAGGAGGAGATTACCCAGAGATGTTTGTATTCTTTTATTTCCTTGCCTTAGATTTATTTGCTTATCAATACCTTCTCTCAAGAGCTATTTGGTGAAAAATAACTTTATTTATTTCTAGTGCAAAAATTGTTACAACTTTTTTTTATGATTCTAAGGGTAATAGAACTTCAAGCATTTAGCATTCTACGACTTTCGGACCCTATTTCTTGTCAGGGACTCTATCTTATAGACTTTAAGTCTGAGAATTTGAATGACTTTGTACGATCCTTCCCAGTTTGCTTTTAAAATGCTTTCTCCTGATATTTTAGTATTCAAAGTCACCTGTCTCAAGACCCAGTCTTCTACTTAGAAGGAACGATGTCGAATGTGTTTGTTGTAATATCTGGCCACTCTTTGTTGGTAGATCGCTACCCTTATTGTCACTTAATCCCTTTTTTCTTCTAGTAGATTTAGCTCTAAGTGCAAGTTTTGGTCATTGGATGTCTCATCGTAACTGTTGACTTGGAAAGTTAGTATGTCGACCTCGATAGAAATCATTACCTCGCACCCAAAAGCTATACTATAGGGAGTTTCCCCAGTGGCCACCTTTAGTGTGATCCAATAGGCCCAAAAGACTTCAAAAAGTTTATCAATCTATTCACCTTTGTGCTCTTTGAGCTTCTTTTTAAATACTTTTTTGATGACCTTATTGGCGACTTCCACTTGCCTATTGGCTTTTGGATGAGTAAGCGTAGCAAATTTAAGGTCGATAGAGTAGTCCAAACAAAATTTACTCAAACTCGAGTTGTTAAATTGCTTTTTATTATTGTGATCAGTACTTGAGGTATCCCAAATCGATAAATTATGTTTTGTTTGACAAATGGCACGACCCTTTTTTCGGTGATGCAGCCAATGGTTCAGTTTCTACCCACTTGGTGAAGTAATCAATGGCTACTATAGTATACTTTGTATTGGCTCAGGCAAAGGGCAGAGTTCTGATGAGATCGAGCCTTCATTGAAAGGATGGCCAGGGGCTCGACAGAGGTGTTA
Organism: Cedrela odorata; assembly: GCA_035584115.1. Taxonomy (NCBI): domain Eukaryota; kingdom Viridiplantae; phylum Streptophyta; class Magnoliopsida; order Sapindales; family Meliaceae; genus Cedrela; species Cedrela odorata. Next base: position 11,519 of record JAXCLQ010049634.1, on the reverse strand, counting down.
GCTTCTCAAGAGGTTGCTTTGGAATGTCGTTATACACCTATCATTTGTGACAAGTATTGGCTACTTTAGCTGCATCTTGTGAAAGTGATGGCCAGTAATATCCTTGTCTCAAGACCTTATAAGCCATAGACCGAGCCCCTCCATGTCCACCACATATTCCACAATGGATCTCCTTTAGAATCTGAGCTGTCTCTTCGAGTTTGAGACATTTGAGATATGGGGTGCTGTAATCCCGTTTGTACAATTCTCCATTGACTATAGTGTATTTTGCCAACTTGTTTTTTATTTTTCTTGCCCCTTTCTTATTGTCTAAGAGCTTGCCATATTGGATGTAAGATCTTATTTCATTGATCCAACAGTGGTGGGGATCCAGTTGAGCTACACGGGGTTGATCATTATCTTCCTCCGTGCTTCTTTGCTTTAGTACTTCAATTGGGACTGAGGCTGGGACATTTCCCTTGAAAGTAGATGCCAACTTTGCCAGCATGTTTGCCTTCAAGTTTTCTACCCTGAGGATCTGTTTTATTATGACAACCTTCAGTGTGCTAGGAGCTACTTAGCTTTCTCTAAATAAGATTGCATGTTGTTTTTCTGTGCCTGAAATTGTTCATCTATTTGGCTGGCTATCAGTTAGGAGTTACAGTGGATGTTTAGGCCTGTAATTCCCAATGTCTAAGCCAACTTGATCCCTGCAATTAGTGCCTCGTACTCTGCCTCATTGTCAATGACCTTAAAGTTAAATTTTAAGGAATACATTACCTCAGTTCCATCTGGGTTTACAAAGACTACCCCAGCTTCTTCTCTTTGTGCGTTCAAAGCTCTATTAATGAAGAGATTTTAGATCCACTAGACTTTGTTTGAGGTGGTTAGGTCTTCTTGCTTCTGATTAGAACGTTCCTTTAAAATTTGATAGCCGAAGAGGTGTTTTGCTATCGAACTCTCAACTAAAAAATCTGTTAGAGCCTGCCTTTTTATTGTGTTCTTGGGTTTATAGCTGATGTCGTATTCATTGAGCTTGATTGTCCACTTCACTAACTGCCCTAATAGGTCAGGTCGGTAGATAATCTTTCTCAAAAGCTGATTTGTTAATACCACCACCTGATGGGCCTAGAAGTATGGTCGCAACTTCCTAGTTGCTACTACCAGTGCCAATGCTAACTTTTCAGGGGTGCTAACTTTTCAAGGGGCAAATATCTCATCTCAATGTCCAATAGTATTTTGCTAGTGTAATAGATAGACCGCTGGATCCTTTCTACATCTTCTTTTACCAGAGCTAAGCTTACTAAATGATTATTTACTGCGAGGTAGAGGTATAGTATGTCCTTTGTTTTCAGTCTTGTTTGGTGTACCGGTGATGCAAGGTATTGTTTCAGCTTTTGAAAACTACACTCATACTTCTCTGTCTATTCAATTTTCTTCCTTTTTCTCATAATCTGAAAAAAAGGGAAACATCGGTCTGTTGCTTTGGAAAGAAACCTACTTAGTGCCGCCAATCGCCCTTTTAGGCTTTGGAGTTCTTTAAGAGTGGAACGGGATTTTAAACTTAATAAAACATTGATCTTCTGTGGATTGGCTTTAATGCCTCGTTCGCTAACCATATACCCTAAGAACTTTCCAGCTTGGACTCTAAATGAGCATTTCTCGAGGTTCAATTTCATGTTATATCTCCTTAGATAAGAAAAGGTCTCTTCCAAATGTCTTAAATGGTCTCGAGCTCTCAGAGATTTAGTGATCATATCGTCTATATAAACCTCCAAGGTTTTCCCAATTAATGGTTTGAAGACTCGGTTGACCAGTCTTTGGAAGGTGGCTCTTACATTCTTTAATCCGAAAGGTATTACTTTGTAGCAGTATAATCCCTAGTTAGCAATAAATGTCATCTTTTCCTGATTTGTCTCGTGTATTTTGATCTGATTGTACCCTGAAAATGCATCCATAAAACTTAGTAACTCATGACCAACTGTTGAGTTTACTAGCTGATTAATCCTAGAAAGTGGGAAAATGTCTTTGAAGCAAGCCTTGTTCAAATATGTGAAGTCCACACACATCCTCCACTTCCTATTGGCTTTCTTAACCATTACCACATTCGACACCCATTCTGAGTAATGCACTTCTTTGATAAATTTGGCCTTCATCAGTTTATCCACCTCAACTTACACTGCTTCTCTCCTTTCAGCATTAAACTGCCTTCTTTTCTGCTTTACTGGCTTGCATTGAGGATTGATAACAAGCTGGTGGGAAATCACTTGAGGATTAATCCTTGGCATGTCTTCATATGTCCATGCAAACACATCTATGTGCTCTCTCAAAATGTTTGTAAGTATCACCTTCTGCTCTTTCGAGGAAATGGGCACCAATTTTGACAGTTTTCTAACAAGTTTCCTAGTTTAAAATGATAGATTCAAGTTCCTATACTAGTTCCAATGCTGATGGTTTATCATCATACTCGATTTTCTTCATAGCCGATTCTCCTCGTGAGCCCTTGTTACTTGCTTCTAGAACTTTTCCCCAATGATGTTTTGATAGAGAATATAAATTTTTTGAAAATGCTGCGAAGCACGACTGAGCCTCCTTCTATCTCCCTTTGATGATTTCGATCCCATCTTCTGCTCGAAATTTCAATTTTAGGTAATGTATGCTTTCTACTGCCTTTATGATTTTAAGAAAAGGTCTCCTAAGAATCATTGTTTAAGGCATTCTAAGATTAACCACTTAGAACTCCACCATTGTGGTCTTCTAATACGACCTTTCTCTTATAGTGATATGTAGTTGCACTATCCCCAATGAGTAAACACACGATTCTCTAAAGCCATGAAAGACAGTTTCCACGAGCCTCAGTTTTAGATCATCAATTCTCAAGGAATCCAAAGTTTTCTTGAAAATGATGTCGACCAAACTTCCCGTATCCACCAAAATTTGAATAACCTAAGCTATTCCTACTATCAAGGTTATCACCAAAGCATCGTCATGTGGATAGTGAACTCCTACTTTATCCTCATCTGTAAATGTGATAGGGACCGAGGAGATTTTTGTCTTCTTCTCAGCTCTGACATTCATAATGTGAACATCCGATATAAAACTTGGCAGCGAATATTTCGAATAATTCTTCTTTGATATATTCGAATTACTTGCTAATGTCATTCCTCTTGAGATCACCATGGCCAGCTTCTTATGTCTCTTCTCATGCTCGTCTTCTCGGTCCAAGGTTTTGAACTCTTCTTCATTACTTGCCACGAAATCTGATAGGTAATTGTTTCGAATTAGGATTTTAACTTGATTCCTGAGATCGAAACATTCATTTGTTAGGTGCCTAGCGCTTTGGTGGAACTCACAAAATTTATCCTTGGCATTTCTACTTGGCTTGGCCCTTGTAGAGTAGGGTTTCATCAATATGATTCCCTTTTTTTTAATCTCTTGCCAGACTTATGAGAATGGAGCCTTCAGGGGGTGAAAACTTGATCTCCTTAGACGTGAACTATTCTTTTCGCCTCTTCTTTTCTCGACAAGTGGTATCCTTTCGATGGAAATTAGTCTCTTCTACCCAAATTTATATTCCTCTCCTAAACCTGTCTATCATTTCTTTGGAAACCTCAGAGGTTTCTCTTGTCCCCACATCTTCTTCACAGATTTGTTATGAGATTTTGTATTTCATTGCGGAATCGTGGTTCGAAAGGCTTTTTTTCCCTCAATTTGAGGGTGATCTAATCTTCAATATCAATCTCATTTAACAACTTCCTCCGAACTATTTCATAGGTAGTAACAAATGGCTTTCGCACAAAATACCATCCTCTATCCACTCACAAGCTTTTCTTGAGACCTTTCAAAGCTAAGGAGTGATGATAAACCCCCAACTTCATCACCTCGTTATGGTATCTTTTAATGAAGTTTCTGAGACTTTCACCCTCCCTTTGCTTCATGAGTAATAATGAACTCGGAGTTTTAAGGCTAATAATCGCCCCCCTAAACTTGTTCACAAACACTTCGTATAATGGATTGTTAGTGAACTACTTCCTTACTTGTCCCTCCAAAGTCAACAGGAATAAACGGCACATATAGGACTCGTTCAACCCTTGAATAGACATCATTTCCCTAAAATGATCCATATGTAAGAATGAGTCAATTTTTCCGGTGAAAAGGCTAATTTGTGGCATCTTGAACTTCTTAGGAGGAATAAGATTTAAGATCTTTTGAGAAAAAGGGGATTTGGAATATACTTTCATTCTCGATGCAAGTTTATAATCCTTTCTTCGCTCAATTCTCTTTTTGTCCTCCAACTCTTCGACCAACTTTCTAACACAAGCCTCAAGATTGTCAACTCTGTCATTATTTTCCTAGAACTTCTATCTTAGAGGAAGGCTTTAAGGAAGGCTTCGCAGAGAGCTCTCTCTCTACCGTTTCTAATTGAGAAACATCTTTATGTCTTCCATACCAGAACTGTTAACTAATTCCTGCTTTCGAATAATAGCAGAGTCATCCAATAAATATTCAAATGCTGGCTCAAGATCATTAACAAGCTTGAAGCCAGCCCTTCTACCTCGTAGTTCCTCTTGTGGATAATTTGCAATCTTTCCTTTCTCTTTCTCTGGGTTAGTGTATCTTCTTCTAACCGTGTTTAGCCGAAAATCAGTTTCGTGGTTCATCGTGGGTAGAGCGTTTGGAATATTACTCTCCATGGGTTTTGCCGACATAGGTGTCTCCATCTTTTGAGAATCGGCTTAAAGCATCTTCTTCATCCTAGCCACTTCCTCAACCAAAGCTTAAATCTGCCTGTCTTTCTTTATATGCTACTTTTTGTTGTCGGCTAGCCTTTTGGCCAACCAGGCAATTTCTGTGATCCTTTGGTTAGAGTGAATTTGGTGTGGCGATAAAGCATCTGAATCATGGTTTACAATCTTCAGTGGTGGTGGTTGATTACTGGCATTCTGATTAATCGCTGCAATCTTCTCAAGGGTATTATCATGCAGATTTTCCCTTGACGCCACTCAGTTCTTAGTTACATATGTTCTTGAAGTAGCTATATCCATTTTCTTTATTGGTGATTTTTGACTTTTCGTTCAGAATATTCCCACAGATGGTGCCAGCTGTTGAAGTAACAAAAATCCTTCTTTAGATCTTGTGCACCAACAATGATCTTCTTCTTCTTACTTAACTGATAGTTTAACCTACGATTATAATCGGAAGCTAAAGAGGTAAAAAGTCAGTTGTTTTGTGAAAACCCTCTAATGCTTAAGTTAGAGTTTTACTTTTTAATAAGAGAAAAAGAATTAAGGAGAATATATCTTTGTGATCTCAGAGTTTCATTATTCGTACCTAATCGTCATCATTCTCCTTTTATAAATATTCGTGTTTCTCAAGTTTGGTAGAATTCTATGCAATTTGGAAACAAGTATCCTATTATGTAAGAATTACAAAGATTTTATTAGATAAGTGTCAACTTCCGGATTTTATGGGATTACATGCGCTTTTTACGTAGAGTTTGTCTACCGGGCATTGGATTCTTTATGTAAAAGTTTTACTTGTTAAGAATCCTTGTTGTAGAATAATCCGGGATGAGCTTGGGAAAGAAACGAACCCTCCATAGATATGTAACTGTAGTGAGGTCTTGGAAACCACTACGTGAGGCTTCTTTGCATGCTTCAGATGAACCTAGGAGCTGCATGTCTGAGACCTTTATCAGTTGTACTAGAAACCTTCATGAAATGGCCCTTGAATGAGGTATTAAGCCGAAGCCTTCTAGGCAACCTAAAAGGTCTCAACTTTCGTTACCCCCGAGGTTCTTGTTATCCTCTAAGTGGTTCTTGTTATCCTCTAGGTAGTTCTTCTCGAGTTTATCTCAGGTCTCAGATATCACTTACCTCTTTATAAAATTATGTTCTAAGCCTATGATCCATTGAGCCTTACATATATTCTGGACTATATATCTAACAGCTTATTAAAAAAATTAATTTATTGAAGTAAATAAAAATTAATTTTAAATACTATATCAAACATTTAGTTTGATTGTTTAAATTTAAAAACAGTTTTTAGATATTTTAGTTGAATCATTTTTAAATATTAAAAATAAAATTTAAGTTTTAGATTGTTTTTAATTTTTAACAATTGTTTTTAAATCATATATCAAAAGAATTGTTAGACGAAGGATATAAATCGAAAGGGCTCTTTGACTAGGAGAGGATCCAAATTCATAACAAATTTTTAATATATTTGAATTATTAGAAGTTGTTGATGCAGCAAAAATTTCTTTTGTGAATCCTGTGCACTACCAATAATCTTCTTCTTCTTCGGGCACTTTGACTCTCCTTAATCTGCAACCACAATCAAAAACTATAGGGATAAAAGTCGGTTATTTGACGAAAACCCTCTGATGCTTAAGTCAGGGTTTTTTTTTTAATGGGAAAGAATAATGGAGAGAATATAAGCTTTTAATGCCAGAATTTTTTTTTTAAACGTTCTAGTCCCCTTAATATGGTAAAATATTATGAAATCTAGTAACCAGCATCTCACTATGTACGAATCATGTAAATTCTATAAGTTAAATATTGGCTTATAAATTTTGTGGGATTGTATCCTTAGAATTCTTATTATGTAAGAAGTTTTATTTGACAAGAATCCTTATTACGAAATAATCTGGGAATGTATGGGAAAAAGATGAATCATTCACTAATACGTAACTATTGAGAGGTCTCTTGACTCGTTATTTAAGACTCCTTTCATCCATCGAAGATGAACTAAAGTATTGCGCATCTAAGGCATCTATAAGTTGTGGTTGAAACCTTCTTAGGCTGTGGCCGAGACCTTCTTAAGTTTTAGCCGAGATCTTTTGTGAAATGTAACTAAACTATACTCGATACTTTTTTATTAGTCCGCAATGCCGACCCGAGACCTCCTTTTTTTCTTATAAAGTCCTAACTTCCAAGAAGGCTTGGACTTCTTACTACTTGGATAGCTCTACTCAAGTAGCATTTGGTGTTTAGCATGTGGTCTCGAAACACGGTTCATATCTTCCTATAGAGCTGCTCCGGTCTTTCAATCCTCTGGGTCTTACGCATACCGAGCTATACCCAACAGAAATAATAACATCCATGTCCATGAATTTTATTATTTTTCAATTAAGAATATAATTTTTTATTTATATTAAATAGGTACCTAACCGATAAAGAGAGTAACGGGTTGGAGATTGATCAGAAATTGCCATTTCCATTTTTATTCTCGTTTTTGGGAGGGGAACTCTATTTCTAATTTATGCCCATTTTAGGAGAGAGATCCATGTTCCACAACCCAACCCTATTTTTTAGCAGAGATCCCAGTTCTTGTCTAATAAATAATAATTTGTTTTGTAGGGTTATTATGTAAATATTTTATCGTATTATGTGCAAATATTGTTTCATCTCATTTCATTATTATTTGATTTCTTTTTATTATATTTTACACTTTTTATTTTATAATTTAAATTTTAAAATTATATTATTAATGTTTGGGTTCTTTATTTTATATCACAGCATTAAAATACCCTTTTTAATGTTAATTTATATTTTTACATACCTAAATTCCACCTCTCCTCATGTACAAAAATAAAAATTTTTAAAAAATTCTCTCCAAAATAGGTGTGAGAAACAATAGACCAAAGGCAAAGATGATAGGCCAAACAGAAACTTTAATGGGGTTATCAGCGTGTCGACGAGAAAAATCAAAATTAATTGATGTAACAATATACTGACAGAGAGCACATACCAGTCCTATTATATCCTTGAGGTATCCAAAAGGCTTGTGAGTTTGCGATGGATAATATAACCATGGTAATATACTCCTCCATTTCCATTTAACTTTTTCATTTCGAACTTTATACACAAGCACTACAATGCAGATAAGGATGGCAGCAAATGATATTAACATACTCAAGAGTGCATACTGAGATTTATGCACAGAAGAAAGTTGGTCAAAAACAGTTGAGGGAAGTTCCAGGACAAAGTTGGTGCTTACAATGATCATCTCCAAATTAACTTGTATAGAAAGGGCAAGAAATTATTATAATTGGATCTTACAAACTAAAATAAAACCTTACGAGAAAAGATAATTAAGGTTGGTATGAATATCTAATTATTATTACTTTTTTGGTGATCTCCAGTGCCATTATCTTCTCCAATATTTATGTGGTAGGAGTTTCCAGCTTCTGAAGATTCAACAAGGGGTTCCTTCTTTTTCATCATCCTGCCGAGAAATATGAGAAAAATAAACATCTACTAATAAAAAAAAATGCCATGTTTTACAACTGATTGTTTGTTATCAGATCTCAATGAGGCTTGCATCTAATGTTGTTCAAAATCATATACTACGAAGTTTTAAAAAAAAATGAAAGGGGATCCCATTGTCTTCGATCTCAAGATGCATTAATTTACTCCTAGGCCAAGCATTGATGAAGATGTAAAAGCTCATGAATATCAAACAACCTTGAATCAATAATCTCCAGCTACGTCCTTGTAAGCCTTTTCAAAATCAATTTTGAAGGTCAACCCTGCAATTTTCCTAAATCTACGTTCCTCAACTACCTCACATGCTACCTAATCTGCATCCATGATCTGTCCTTCCCACAATTTCTTAAATTTGATATTTTGTGGCACACCATAATAGAAGGATGGTTAACTGCACATTACATCTGAGAGCAAGAATAAAATAAATAATTCAAAGTCTCAAATACAGCAGTTAAGCATAAATGATTAATTTCAGAGGTTGACAGCGGGTTGTCTCTCCTCATGCATTTTATAAAACAGTGATACATGTTCAGAAAAATAACTTCAAAAACTTTTGTTTCACGTAAAAGCAAAAGATAAATGAATTAGAGTATTGTGACTTAAGAATGGGCTTAATAATCCTTACTTTTGATGCTATCAAGTCCCCTTTTTGGCCAAATACATATTCATTTCGATTCCTAGCAACTTTCTGTATAGAACAAAAGCTCCATTAGTCCAAACTCCAAGAATAAGCACACTGACATTTTTCAATGTCGACACCAAATTAAATATCTAACAGCGAATAGAAGCAGCAAATCATAAAATAAATTACCGTAAGGTATAGGTAAATGAAATCAGTAACTAACAGGAATAAGCTGAGCATCATAATAACTTAGTAACCTCCAAGAAAAGAAATCTCAAATAGTTCAAATTTTCCAACTACAAAGCAACGAAGATGTAATTTTGATGCCTTAAAGATCTAAGGTCTGCTTCATCTATAGAGAGAATATCCTAGGATGACTCCATAATAGCCAAAGGCATAAACAGAGGCAATTAACGATATACCCATTTCTAAAAATTAATCTAGATTTTACAAAAGATCATTCGTCAAACATATGTATGTCTAGTCTAATCCCAAATAGACAAATACCCTAAATTATTATGATTGAACAAAAGTTAGTTCCAATCTCATCAAGCTACAGATCCTCTGATTCTTCAAAAATATCTACAATTCCATCTCCACAGAAACATCAAATGTACAATGTGAAATTGTACGAAATTAAACCCACATAAAATTTACAACTCGAAAATGCATGCATAATCAAGGAATGGAATTTTTGTGCCATGGAAATTACCCTCTCTATCAAGAATCTTGAGTTAGGTCTAGAGTCAATAATTTCTCCGATCCCGTCAATTTCATAGCCTATAGGAAAGTGGTTTTCATTAGAGTCCATAGACAACTCTTCGTCGTCTTCATTAGAGTCCGTAGACAACTCTCCGTAGTCTTCATGAGAGTCTGTAGGCAACTCTTCGTCGTCTGTAGTGTTGCCATGTACAAATGATTTGAAAAGTATCCCCTATTCCAAATGGGAGGTTACAAATGCCTTACAAGGAAAGATAAATAGCTTCATAACCAAAATTAATTCGTTTTCAGTTTTTTTTTTCTCTCTTTTTGTTTATTTCTTCTTTCGTGCCTCTTGTGATCTCCAATGCTATTATCTTCTTCAATATCTACGTGAAAGGAGTTTCCATTTTCTGAAGATTCAACAATGGCTTTCTTTTTTCTTTTTTTGTTATCCTCACGTTGATTACTGTATGATACAATCCTTTCATATCATACATATTCCATCAAAGATTCTAAATGATGAAAATGTCTACTATATTAAATTATGGTTATTTGAAACTTTTGACTAAAATTGATAATATAATTTTAGAGTCTTTAAAACTCATAGCCATGGTTTTATATCATCATTTATGTTAAAATGGTGCATCTTGATATATCGACTCTATGTTATCCAGAGCGGCGAATCCTTTATTAATCTTTCATAACTTTCTTTTACTTTTTATATAATTTACAAACAAGGTACTATAGAGACCTCAAATCTAAGAATCAGTCATATCATCGTAACTTAGAGAAATCTCATAGACACATGGATAACACTTCATAGGGGTTCTCAAATAGGTAAGTTTGATGTACTTATTTTCTAACAATAATCCATATCTTAAATTTAATAAACATCTTCACTAGTAGCTTATGAAATCAATTACCTTCCTTTTCTAATGAAGTAGACATAACATATGCTGATATAATCTGGATTTATCAATGTCCTAGTGTTGATAATCATACGATTAGAAATATTTAAGAAAAATAAGATCTTATAATTAAATTTAAGTTAATTTCTCTAATAGTCATTTTAAAAACTTTATATATAAATAATCATTATTTATTATAGACAAAACTTATAAATAAACTGCTTATTTTATTAATTAATATAATAATATACAATTATATTTTTGTCCCTATTGAATCTAGGGCATATGACCAACACAATCAACATATATAGCACAATTTCATCAAAATCTCACCAACTCTGTGTAGAGAGTCTAGCAAAATTTTGTCTTTTAATAACTTTACATAAAAGAGTTATTAGTTTGTATGTAAGGCAATGAATGTTTACTGCTTTCCTAATTAATAATTTCAAGCAGACTATCGAATAGTAGGTCGCTAATTCCTGCCAAGGAAAAAGAAATTACTACAGTCCAAACTCCAAAATTAAGAACAACAATTATCTTATCCAAATTAAATATATGGAACTGTTGGTACTCAGATGCTTTACAACCAAAAACTATGAGCAGCAAGATTTTAGTCTATAACAGAGAACAGATGCAAAATACAAATCAGTGAAACCAGAAAACAAACAGATAAAGAACACAGGAAACCTTTACGTGGTTCAGCCACTAACGACCTATATCCACCACCAAGAACAGCTCAGAGATTTCTTTATTGATCAACAACACAAGCAAGAAATTACAGAGAAACAAATACATCAATTTCAGATTTCTCACTGTTCGAATCTTCCCTCCTCTTCACAGTTTCTCTCTATGAACAAGAAAACTAACATACAAGCTTCTCACCTTATGAATGATACACCCTGAATTTGCTTATATATATTGAGAAGAAACAAAAGAGTGAAATAACAGAATCTAACCAAATTATGTTTTCCAGCAGAGATGACAGCTGTATAGTTAGCTAACCAACTTAACTAACTCCCTGAAACTGATTTTTAACCA
>JAXCLQ010049614.1:6323-19242 GCA_035584115.1 Cedrela odorata | reverse complement strand
TTCACTTCTTTTTAGGGGCAAATGAGTCATTTATGTACATTTTAATATGAAATTGATTTGGGCATAATGTAAACGTAGGTAGTTTTCTTCTTCTCATCCCGTGAGTGCCTTTCTCCTTCTTTTTTAATTTTTTTTTTACAATTATTTCAAATTACTCAATTTCCAACCGATTAAAATTCTGTTTCTTATTGCAAATCACATGTATACGACACGGGCTACACTCTAAAAATTTCTTTTGAGTGATTTGGTTGACGATTAAGTTGGGATGAGAATAGTATCACTATTTACAATTTGGGGATTTTTGAAATTACTTGCAATTCAAATGTCTTAGGATTAAATTGACCTCTCGGTATGATTCTTAACTTCATTGTTGTTGTATTTTTGTATTTTTCGATAATTCACTATTTATCACGGCTATTCATGGCATAAACACTGTTCATACCAAAAATACTGTTCATGCAGGAGTTATTGTTCATCACGGACATTTTTTTTGATTATGGTTGTTTAGGTTAGAATTAGATCGATTAGCTGTTAGATTAGGTAAAATTAATTTTTGTCGGAAGATATGAATAGTAGCAGTAATATTTGCGTTTGATTTAGATTTCGAAATAATGTGTTATCATGTGGAATTGCTTAGTAATAGTGAATTAAATATAATCGACATCTCGATTATTAATCGTTAAATTTCAAATTGTAAAAGAAAATGGAATTTAAAAAGGGGGGAAATTTTATTTTACATCAATGTCGTAATTAAACTTTAAGCATGTGTACTTCAATTATTACGTTAATAATTAGTATAAATATATTACAGATACGCTGAGGGAGCGGCCACCCAGCCTATACTGATTTGATTTCTGTTATGTTTTTGGCGATGCCTGTGAGTGGAATTTTTACATGCTTTTCATTTCTTTAAAATCATTTTATAAAACTTAATATTTTATGAAATAAGAAATAATTTATTTATAAATTGATTTACATTTTGCTTTATATGGAAAATGAAACTTACTTTGAACTTTATATATATTATTGTGAAAGAGTTGTTGAGATATTGATTTTGAGGCCAGCAAGCAGCCATTGTGGTTTGAATTATGCTTTATTTCTGATTTTTATATTTTTGATAATATGTTAGCCATTATTTAAATTTTTATTTAACCCTAGCCACGAGACATAGGGGGGGGGGAAGATTATGTGCTTTGAAAGCATATTATGATTTGTGTTCTGTAGAGGTACCAGTACATGTAAGAAGTAGGGGCGAAGAGCGATTTGATATCTGACCCGCAATCTGTACGCATCCTTGCATATTATTCTGTTTTCATTTGACTATTTGAAATGATAATTTTAGAAATTATTATAATATGCAGTGGATGTCCTGTTAATATGATCTCTGTCTAAAATTAATTTTAACTTTAAACATATTTTATGTCAAAATTGAATTTACTTAAAATATTCGTTTCAGTATCCATTCACTGAGTTTTTCCCAAAACTCAGCCCACCACAGCTTCTAGTGATTGCAGGGTTTTTTTCTTGGTGAGGATTCTAGGAGATATTCGTGAAGAACATTAAGATTTCAGATTCTCCATACAGTCACCTAGGGATTTATGTTTTTGTTTATTTTGTAAATTTGGTATAACGCCGAATTATGTATACATATTATAGGTGTCATTTGTACATTTCTGTGCATATATTATTTTGTATATGAATATCGTGGTATATGTCTGGCATGGTGTTAATGGGCATGGAGCCCTCAGTATATGTTTATGAAATCATATATATAATTGTATTTATCTGCATTACAGGGTTACACGTTCAGATTTGTCTAAGGCTTATAAGGGTGGAATATCCCTACCTCTATGCCATTATGACACCGGTTTACTGGTGTGTGACATGTATATAGCTGGAAACCTTTAACTATAACCTATGACAAGAATGAAACAGTTTTAAAATTAGAATAAACCTAGGCAAGTGCTGAGGATAGTTTGTCAAATTACAACTCTAAGGCTTTAAATGCAATTTTCAATGCTATAGATTTGAATCAGTTCAAGTTAATTTCTACTTATGAATTAGCAAAGAAAGCATGGGATATTCTTTAAGTTACCGATGAGAGAACTTCGGCGGTGAAACATTATAAACTTTAAATGGTTGCTTCTATTGAAACTCTAAGAATGGAAGAAGATGAATTGCTTGTTAAATTTAATTATAAATTAAATGATATTGCTAATGAATCATATGCTTTAGGTGAGAAATATTTAGAAACCAAGCTCATAAAGAAAATATTATGCAACAAAACCTTGAAGAAACAAGTTGGTAGTCTCTTAAAGGAACAATTTGAAGTAAAGAGAATGATAAACACAATGGAGACCATCATCGTTGAGAAAGATAGAAAGATAAGTGAAGTAGAATATAAGTTGTAGTATACTTAAAAGTCTTTGAAGATGCTGAATTTAGGTACATGAAAACTTGATTACATTTTTTATCTTGGAAAAATATTGTAGCGATCATCAAGGATTTGACTATCTTGATGAAAATCCCTTAGCTCCAAAATAGTGTTTGTTAAGACTTCACATGCTAATTTCAGACTTTTTTGCACGAGTAATGGTAAGGAATCTGATCATTAACTCTATGATTTCAATGGTAAGACCAAGAAGTTTGTTTTTACTTGTTATTTTTGCAACTTGAAAGGTCACATTCGACCCAAGTGTTTTAAATTTATAAAATTCTTGCAAAATAACATGAAATCTAATTATAAGAATGATCATAGACTTAGAAAAATATGGGTAAAGAAATCAAAAATTAATTATCTTGTTGCTTATACATCACTAAAATCTTATACTACTAACTTTTGGTATTTTAATAGTAGACGTTCTAAGCATATGATTGGAAACTAAGAGAACTCAATGGATTATGAAAAATGTTCTAAAGGATATGTGATATTTGGTGATGATGTTAAAGGATGAATCATGGGAAAAGAGACACTCAATATTGAAGGATTCCTGAAACAGTGAAATGTGTTTCATATTGAAAATCTTCAAGCAAATTTGATTAGTATTAGTCAAATTTGTGATGATGATCTTTGTATAAAATTTACATAAGAGAATTTTCAAATGTTTCATAAATTTGAGAATTGTGTTTTGAAAGGATCTAAATCATTTGACAAATGCGATATTTTGACACATCCACTTACTTGTCAGAAAATGGATTTTGATAATATAGAAATATGGCATCGAAAACTTAAGAATTTAAATTGTAAGAATCTAACCAAGTTTGTGAATACATGTACTCTTTATGGAATTTCAAAACTCTACAAAAGAGTGGTAGTATATAAAACTTTGTTCATCAAGAATTTTAATTTTGAAATTATAATTACTTAAATTTATTTTGATGACATTGTTTTTTGTTTTACTTTTGAAGCTAAAGTGCATGAATTTATTGATCAAATGAAGAATGAATTTAAGATGAGGTTAGTTGAAGATTTAACTTATTTTTTAGGATTACAGGTTAAATAACTCGAGGATGATATTTTTATCACTTAAAATAAGTGTGCCAAAAACTTAGTTAAAAAGTTTGGGTTGGAAATTGTCAAACACATGAGGACACTTATGGGACAAATGCAAAATTGACAAAAGATGATGGAGGTTCTAGTGTTTATCCTAGTTTGTTTAGGAGCATTATTGGTAGCTTATTATAATTGATTGCAAGTCACCTGACATTAGCTTTAGTGTAAGAGTGTGTGCTAGATACCAAACAAATCTTAAAGAGTCACATTTATTTGCTGTTAAAATGATTATTCGTTATGTAAATGGAACTAGTGATTAGGGTATATGCTTCTCTAAGGACACTAATTTTAATCTTGTTGGCTTTAATGATGCATATTGGACAGGTAATGCAGATAATCGAAAAAGCACCATTGGAGGTTGTTTCTTTCTTAGAAACAACTTGGTTTCATGGTGCAACAAAAAGCAGAGCTCAATCTCTTTATTCACTCCTGAGAATGAGTACATTACTGCGAGGGGTTGTTGTGTACAACTAGTATGGATGAAACAAATGCTTGAGGATTACGGTATTGTATAAGATCTTTTAACTATTTATTATAATAATTTGAGTGCAATAAATATTTCTAAGAACTCTGTGCAACATTTTAGGATAAAGCATATTGACATTAGACATCATTTTATAAGAGACTTGATAAAAAAAATTAAATTGTCACCTTAAAGCATGTGAAAACTAAGAAAGAACTTGTTGATATTTTTACCAAACCTCTTGATGAATCTAGATTTGTATGTAATTCTCAACATTCGTTCTTGAACATTCTTGAGAATAATTATTGTATTGCATGGTTTAAAAATTTTAATTTAATGAGTGAACTTCTTTATTTGAGTTTGAGTACTATGTATCATGACTTAGAATAGGCAAATCTTGAGCTTATTTTTTATGCACTTTCATGATTGATTGCTTGATTTTGAATTAATTTTTGAGATTGACATAATTCTAGGAAAAATGCTAGTTTGAGTCATAATTGTTTGCCTATATTCTTATCTCAAAATATCCAAATTTGTACATGCTTTATAATAAAAAAAAGCTACCTACATTGTTGTGTGAAGCTATTTATGAGTAATCTAGGTATATGTATCACAAATATTTGGAGGACAATCTACCGTGAGAAGAGGGTTGCTCAATGATAGCGTGAAAGTTACTGATTGTTGAAAAAAGATGAATAAATAAAAAAAGAAAGAAAGCAACAGCAAGAAAAAAAATTAATACTACAAATCATATGTATGTTATTTTTTAATGGATGAGTTTGATATCAAAATGATAAAGCTAATTAGACTTTCTCATTCTATATTCTTCCAGTATTATTGAAGTTGATTAAATTAAGGAAGAATTTTGAATTGATCTTTGCCTAGATACACATTCATGTTCAAGAAACATGTTTATTTGATATTATGATGCAAAGTACTAGAGTTTTAATGATAATTATTCATGCATCTTTAATTGAGCAAAAATTTAAAAAATTATGTTGATATGAAACATTCATTTTTTGAAGTTCAAATATTTAATTTTATTTATTTAATCTTTGTGTGAACCATACTACAATTTTGCATACTTGTGTGTGGGTGTTTTGCATGAATTTGACATTTTTGTGCATAAATCGTGAATTTTGGAAAGTTATTATTAATTGATCTGTTTGAAATGTTTAGCAAAATTTTGCGTCAAAGGAAAATTTTGAACTCTTTTCCGTGGATATGTCTTTGTAAGGTTTTAAAAGTATTTTTGGATCTTAGTTGAATTTGTAAAAATTGTGTGCATGAGATTAATTGATATTTGCCATATTTGATTTAAATTAGATTTTCTAACTCGTGTTTAACCTAATAATCATTTTTCTTCTTTTGTGTTCTTTTTCTTTGCTTGTTAGAACACAAATGGTGAGGACATGCAATAAACCATTGAAATCCAAAGTTTTCGAGAGCTCCAAAGATGGCATCGAGTTTTCTTCGCCACCGGTCGATTTGCTTAGATGGCCTTCACATAAAATACAACGTAATTGTACAGCTCACTCCAATGGTGAATTAAGAATACTAGCTCCTCCATTAACCTTATTTGATTTAATGCCTTTTGATTTTGATAAAGAAAGAATTCCCGAAATCGAAATTACATCACAGTAGGTTAAACTTCTCTTTCGACTTCACAACGTCGAAAATCGAAAGGGACGAAGAGATGTAACACTCCTACACCACCTCCGACATCATCTAAACTTGGTGTTTTAGATTCTGATGATGTAAATGTTCCAGAGGACAATGTAGCATCTCCACCACCTGTTACAACAAAACTTGAATCTCATGTGCACATTGGTTCCAATATCAGGTTAGATCCTAATTCTCGAGTTGCTACTCATCTGTCCAAGACAAAAGAAAAGGGAAACATGTACTCTCGCAGTATTAACTTAATGTTTCCAATGCGTTTTAAAAGAGATTTTATATTGCTGATAGTCAAAATTTGTGTTCTAAAATTTACTTGAGATAAGGTAGTTAAGTTAGAACAATTCAAAGAATGTGGTGTTGTGAAATTATTGATAAAAATGAATTTACTTGGGAGTGTTACTTGAGTTGCACAGTATGTACCCGTAATTGTTCATGAATCTTATGCAAACTTATCTGCGAAAATAGGTTTGCAAGAGTCTCTGTGGTATAATACTATGTATATAAGATGACATTTATTTGATTTTTCACTGTCTATGATTAACAAATTCTTTGGAACTAATAATGTTAATGAAGCAAATTCGACAAGTACACCAGCTCTTTCAAGCGATGACATGGCTTTGGAACTCACTGGGTCTACTGCAACATGGCCTATTAAGACTAATCTACGAGCTTTCTCAATGACTACCTTGTACTCAGCCTTGCACTTAATTGCCATTACCAATTGGTCACTTATGTTGCACTATTCTACAATGTCACAAAAGTTAAGGCAAGTGTTGATCTCTATCGGAAAAGGCAAACCATTTGATTTGGGTAAGTATATTTTTTCAATTGTCACTTCTCATGCAAGCAACAAAGTTACAAGGAATGCTTTCCTCTTTCCTTCCTTGATTTATAGGCTGCTTATGGATCAACACAATATTAAGGATGATTTAGAAAGTTTGTCTCTCGCATCCAGATTTCTGGGCTTGTCATGAAAGATTCTTCAAGCTTGTGAACCTTCACAACATGAGAGGGAACCGCAACGAACTTTAACTATTTTTGCATCTCAGCCTCCCTCAGCAGCTTTTTAGACATGGTAAGCATTTGTAAATACTAAGCTTTAAAAAATCAATGTAAGACAGAAGGTTATTATTAAGCAACATGGCGAGATTATATAACTATTCATTCACATTCAGAACCTTATAGTCACTCAAGGTTTGACAAAAGATCCTGCTACTCCTGCTCCAAATTCGCAGCCTATAGCTTATGTTTTATCTGTTGCAACAACTATGGTTCATATGTTCTAGTTGCCCCTACCTTTGCCTTTATTGCAACATCACAACCCTCTATTAATAACATTCTAGTATCAGGTACAATTGACTCTCCAATTCATGATTCAAAACCTGTGGTTATTGCTCTTGATGTATCAGTCCTAGCTCCATAGCCTCAAGCTTTTAATGTTCCATCTTTTCACTCTACCAAGATGCACAAAATCATTCATTCTGCACCTTTGAGACACTTTACTTATAATCATTAGCTTGATTGGTTCTTTATAAGGTGGGTATTTTTTTTATTCCTGACATTTGGAATTTTTTCACAAACATAGATTTGTTTTTTAGTTTGATAATTGAATTCTTGGGCAATGTTTATGTTGGATGCTTATAACTTTGATTTGATCTTGAATTTTTCATCATTTACTTATTATGTTTTTTGTCGGATTCTTGCTTATCAATGTTTGTTTTAAGCATTTATATCCTTTATTTTGTTATGGATTGTTAATTTGACTACCTACTATGTTTTTGTAGGCATATTGTTATGGTGTCAATTACTCCGATTCGTACATTTGTGATTACTTCAGATATTTTTGGAAAAATGGGGGAGTGGTATATATTTAGGGGGAGTAAGGCAAACATTGAGGGATAATTTATATTGAGAGGGAGTATGTAATACCTCAAAATTTAAACCAATGACATTTTAGTCATTTTACACAAGGGGTGCAATTTTTTTATTTTATAAATTTCATGTTAAGGTGTTGAAAACCGAGCTACAAACTCTGCATTAATGATTTGATAACAATTTGTTAAGTTTAGAAAATTTTCCCTTAAGGCTTTATCCGCGCACTTGACCTTTAAACGGTTTGTTTCTATTGAAAGAGGACTCAAAGATTATTAATATTAATTAAATTTGAGTCAAATCCAAAGTCAAATGATAGAGAATCAAAACCTAGAACATAACATATATGTAGGAAGACTACAAATGACATATTTATCATTTTCCATTTAATTTCTTTTCATTCCTTTTTAATTTTTCTAGGGGCAAATAAGTTATTTCTTCACATTTTAATTTGTATTTGACTTGGGTAGAAAACAAAACAGATCATCTTCATCTTCTTCTTCTTCTCGTAAACTCCATTTCCACCCGTTTTTAATTTTTTTCAATTTCCTCCAAATTACTCATTTTATAACCAATTAAAGTCTCATTTCTTGTTGGTAATCATACGTACTCAACACGAGCTACACTCTAAGAACTTCATTTGAGCAATTTGGTCGACGATTAAGCTGGGAGGAGAGTAGAGTTACTATTTATGATTTAAGGCTTTTGGCAATTAATTGCAATTCAGACATCTTAAGATTAAATTGACCCCTTCCTATGATTTTCAGTATCGTTGTTATTATATATTTGGATTTCAAATAATTTTTTGATAATAGTTACTGTTCATTACCAATTTTTTTTATTATTATTATTATGCTAGTTTAGATTAGAATTAAATCAATTACATATTAGATTATGTGAAATTAATTTTGTCGAAAGATATAAATAGTAGCAGTAGTGTTCGCACTTGATTTAGATTTTGAAATAATGTGTTATCATGCGGAATTAGTTAGTAATAGTGAATTAAACATAATCAATAGATTAAGTAGTAATCGTTAGATTTGGTATGTAGAAGAAAATAGAATTCAAAAAAATGGAGAAACCTTGTTATATATCAACGTCGTAGTTAAATTTTAAGCATGTGTACTTCAATTATTACGTTAATAATTAGTATAAATATGTTACAGATACGCCAAGGGAGCAACCATCTAGCCAGTAGTGATTCGATTTTTGTTCTATTTTTGTCGACACTTGTGAGTGGATATTTATTCTTTAACTTATTTCTATCTAAGTTTAAAGTATTTATTGAGTATTAATTGTCAAATTTATAACAAATAAATTGATTTACATTATACTTTATATGGAATATGAGATTTACTTTGAGCTATATATATTGTTGTAGAGCAGTTGTTGAGATACTGATTTTAAGGTCAGGAAGCGGAGGCAGCCATTGTATTTTAATTGTGACATACTGATTTCGAGACATAAGAGGGGGGGGGGGGGGGCGGGAAAGGGTGTGGAAGTTTATGTGCTTTGAAAGTATATTATAATTTTATGTTCTGTGGAGGTACTGATATACGTGAGAAGTAGGGGGCGAAAGGCAGTATAATATCTGACTTGAAATCTGTACACATCCCTATATATTTCTCTATTTTTATTTGACTTTTTGAAGTTATAATTCTGGAATCATAATAGCATGCAGTTGATGTCCTGTTAGTTTGATTTATATCTGAAATTGATTTTAACCTTAAACATATTTACATGTCAAAACTGAATTGACTTAAAATTTATTATTTTATATGGTTTTAGTATCCACTCACTAAATTTTTTCCAAAACTTACTCCATCGCAGTTTCTAATGATTGCATGACTCACTTTAAGGTGATGATTCTAGAAAATATTCGTGAACAGCATTAAAATTTCAAATTTTCCATGCAATCACCTAGAAGTTAATGTTTTTGTTTGTTTTGTACATTGGGCACGATACCCAATAATGTGTACACATTATAAGTGTGACTTTTGTATATTTCTGTGTATAATAGTATTGTACATATACTATTTTGTATATGAGTATCATAGTATATGTCTAGCATAGTATTGATAGGCATAGAGCCCTTAGTATATGTGCATGTGTTTAAGCATATGATTTGTATTTATCTGCATTATAGGTTTACATGTTCAAGTTTTATCTGAGATTTATAGGGGTAGGATATCCCTACCTCTATTCCGTCATGATATCAATTACCGGTGTGTAATAGAGTAAGTTTATATTAAAAGTGAATAGTAATTTTAAATGACATGATTATTTATGATAATATCTTTTTGTCATTTTTATGTAATTATTACTTATTTCAATAATTCTTGATGATCACTTATGAGCAAAGTGTTAGTTTGATACACTTATATTTTTTTAAGTTGTGTATTTTTAGATTGAGACATGATTATGGAGATGTTTTGCCAAAAGAATATCAAAAGGGAGATTATTAGGATTTATAGAATTTGCATTATTTGGAAACACATTTTTATTTGTTGTACATTTTTATTGCAACAAAATTGGATGTTATTAGGAAATAAGTCTTTTATTTAGGAAATAATATTTCATATTTAGGAAGATCTTTTCTTTGTTGGATTAGAAAACAAAACTCACATTAAATAAGATTTTGGGTTTTATATATGTGTGTGTGTGTTTTATTCTCATTGTGTAGCAGCCTTCTTGGATTAGTTTTCAAGTTGTTAATGTTTTCCTTAATACTTTAAAGTGAAGGCAATTTGGTGGAAATTGAGTATGTAATTTTTAGTTTTATAAACTTAGAGAGCATTCTCTTAAGTATGATTAAGACATTTTTATTCTGTGGGAGAATGATTTATGCTTGTTGAAAGGAGGTCAACAACATTTAATAACAAAATCTTGCTTAAATTAAGTTGAAGGAATTTCGACACGTCAAAGCAAGGGAATCTTGTTAAACAAGACCATCAAGGAAGATTCAATGCAACGGCAATAATTATAAAAATAAAATTTTATTTTGTATAAGTACATTAGTCTTTACAATCATTTATTTCTTAGTGAATTATTTTCTCCAGATATGATTTCGTGGATGTAGGATTGAAAAATCTAAACCACATTAAATCAATTCTCTCTTTTATATTTAATTGTTGTGTGATTTATTAATTTAATTAATTGGTAAATACTTACTAAAATGAATCTTTTATTTGATATATAATATTTTCATTGCACGACAACTGGTCAAGTGAAAAATATTAATTATCAATACAAATTGAGTGGTTACCAAAATTTTTAGTTATTATATTTTTAAAATTAAATATAAATATGACAATTATAAACATACCATTAATTAGTATATCTTCACTTACATCATAGTTATTTAACACATATTTAATATGAAATAATATATATAACAAATTTTATTCAAGAAACTATGGTAATTTGGTAATATAAGTTGAGTAACTGAAATCGTCCATTTTAATTAAGTGCAGAGCTTTTAACTACTGCTATATTACAGTTATATAGGATAGGTCTCGATAGTTTTTTCTTTTAAAGTACGATGATTTCGTATAGGTGCCAATAATAATAAATCATCTTGGCACGAAATGCAAGAAAAATGACGTGCTGGCATTTAGCATGGAAATCTCATGCTCCTTTTGGAAACAACATGATTCCTTAATAACACTATAGGACAATCAATTACTATATTATATATATCTTACAAATAATTAGTACTATTAAATTAAAGCCTAATTAAGCTACTTAAAAGATGGGAAAGTGAGTAGGAAAATTATTAAATCATCACTAATTTTAAATCAATTACCCCACCAAGAACTGTGCTTGGTGATTCAATTCGTGGGATTGTCAAATTTCATTGCATGAAATTAATCTCATTCCTTGACTAAATCACACTGATTATTATTATTATTATTCTATACATTCTTTTGTTTTCATAAAATATTTTTTAAATTCATGCAACATTACTTCATGATGCTTCCACAGCATTTTCATAGGTTCTTAGAGCACTATGGCCTTTATTTTAATAGAAATTCTTTTAAAGCGATGGAATTCTGCTTTTACAATTAATAAATCATAAAATTATTGAACATTTTTAAATGGTACATAATCTAACAAAGTAAAGATAAAATTCTTTGTATCCACTATCAACTTCTTTAACAAATTAATGAATTGTTTATTAACGAACGGTCACAGAAAGAAGTTTTAAGATATTTGAAATTAATTAAAGATTAATTATTATTAAATTCAGAGGCCTCAAGAACAAGTAATTGATTGATCAAATTATATTTATTGGAAACAGCAGAGTGATTCCCGCAAAAAAGAAGGTATCATTTTTAATATTTTAATTATCGTATTAATTAATTAATTATTTTTTTATTATATATTATAGTTTAGCTATCATGTCTCCTTTCCTACTTTATGACGAATGAATGAGCAATAAATTGTAAATTCAAACGTCATAACTTAATTTAAATTACATATTAAAAATGTATGTGTTAAAAACTTTATTTTAATATTAATATTAATATTGGTTGCTGAGTACTATTATACAATGGAGAAAATTGTGTATTTTCACTCATGTGAAACAATGTTTACAAAACTCTATTTATAGAGAAAATATTATGGACAAATAATAATTCAAAATTATATAATGAAGTCTTTTTATAAATCATTTGGTTGATTATGAGAATTATCATTTTATTGATATTTTAATTAATTAATTAATTTTCAGTCCTCTATTTGAGTCTCTCCAAATTTACAAAACTTTAAATTAAATTCAAAACGAGAATCAATTTATATTTATATAATATATAGAAGAATAATTTTTTTTATATATATAAATAAAAATATAGCAACAATTGTACTTCCTTCGTTGGAAGGAGGAAAAGTTGATTAAGGAAGCTAAGAAATTCATTTTTACAGCAAAAAGAAAATTGAAAAAAAAAATTCAATTTAATTCAAATATTTTGAATGATTTCCGTGGATAGACCATTGAAGATTTGAAGTGTCTAAAACGATTGAAGTTACATCTTTTTTACTAAAGCAAGAGCATTACCTTCAATTAATATTTATACAGAACATGGTCCCAGTTATGGTCCCAGATCTTGGTGAACATTAATATCA
This sequence comes from Cedrela odorata, assembly GCA_035584115.1. Classification (NCBI taxonomy): domain Eukaryota; kingdom Viridiplantae; phylum Streptophyta; class Magnoliopsida; order Sapindales; family Meliaceae; genus Cedrela; species Cedrela odorata. Next base: position 6,550 of record JAXCLQ010049614.1, on the reverse strand, counting down.
ATTTTAATAAGTTCAATTCAAGTAAAACACACGTGATTTGCATTCACTAAATCATTCCTATAGCAATGCATTAACGAATTCAATATGATTTTATTTTACTTATTATTTAAATCAAAGTTTAAAAAATATTAATTTAATGTTAGTTATTTACTCTCTCTCTCTCTCTCCAAAACTGAACCACAAATCTCAAATACATTTATATAGATACAAAGAAATAGACAATTTCG